>CAKAJE020000304.1:0-204383 GCA_916610135.2 Macropis europaea
GATATCTGAAATAGGAGCGACGTAAATTGAACGAATGTGATAGAATAACGCTGAATTCTTATATTAACCGTAATATAAAATGGTCTAATCGGGTCTCCGTTTGCCTTATCCTAGAAGTTTAATAGTGCATTTTACTCGCCATTCCACGCGCTTTAAGATACCGCGTAGCCCAGTAAGCTATCTGAAATAGGAGCGACGTAAATTGAACAAATGTGATAGAATTTTGCTGAATTCTTTTATTTACCATAATGTTAAGTGATCTAATCGGGTCTCTGTTCGCCCTAGCGTACAAGCTTAACAGTGCATTTTATTCGTCATTTCATGCGCTTTGAGATGCCGCTTAGCCCAATACGCTATCTGAAATAGGAGCGACGCAAATTGAACAAATGTGATAGAATTTCGCTGAATTCTTATATTAACCAAAATATAAAATGCTTTAATCGGGTCTCTGATTGCCCTATCATAGAAGTTTAATAGTGCATTTTACTCGCCATTCCACGCGCTTTAAGATGCCGCCTAGCCCAGTACGCTATCTGAAATAGGAGCTACGTAAGTTGAACGAATGTGACAGAATTACGCTGATTTCTTATATTAACCGTAATATAAAATGATCTAATCGGGTCTCTGTTTGCCTTATCCTAGAAGTTTAATAGTGCATTTTACTCGCCATTTCATGCGCTTTGAGATGCCGCTTAGCCCAATATGCTATCTGACATAGGAGCGACATAAATTGAACAAATGTGAAAGAATTACGCTGAATTCTTATATTAACCAAAATATAAAATGATCTAATCGGGTCTCTGATTGCCCTATCATAGAAGATTAATAGTGCATTTTACTCGCCATTCCACGCGCTTTAAGATGCCGCCCAGCCCAGTATGCTATCTGAAATAGGAACGACGTAAATTGAACAAATGTGATAGAATTTTGCTGAATTCTTAAATTAACCATAATATAAAATGATCTAATCGGGTCTCTGATTGCCCTATCATAGAAGTTTAACAGTGCATTTTACTCGCCATTCCACGCGCTTTAAGTTGTCGCCTAGCCCAGCACGCTATCTGAAATAGGAGCTACGTAAGTTGAACAAATGTCACAGAATTACGCTGAATTCTTATATTAACCGTAATATAAAATGATCTAATCGGGTCTCTGTTTGCCTTATCCTAGAAGTTTAATAGTGCATTTTACTCGCCATTTCATGCGCTTTGAGATGCCGCTTAGCCCAGTACGCTATCTGAAATAGGAGCGATGTAAATTGAACAAATGTGATAGAATTTCGATGATTTCATTTATTAACCAAAATATAAAATGATCTAATCGGGTCTCTGATTGCCCTACCCTAGAAGTTTAATAGTGCATTTTACTCGCCATTTCATGCGCTTTCAGATGCCGCTTAGCCCAATACGCTATCTGAAATGGGAGCGACGTAAATTGCACAAATGTGATAGAATTTCGCTGAATTCTTATATTAACCAAAATATAAAATGATCTAATCCGGTCTCTGTTTGCCCTACCCTAGAAGTTGAATAGTGCATAGTACGAGCCATTTCTTGCGCTTTGAGATGCAGCTTAGCCCAATACGCTATCTGAAATAGGAGCGACGTAAATTGAACAAATGTGATAGAATTTCGCTGAATTCTTATTTTAACCTTAATGTAAAATGATCTAATCGGGTCTTTGTTCGCCCTACCCTAGAAGTTTAATAGTGCATTGCACTCGTCATTTCATCCGCATTGAGTTGCCGCTTAGCCCAATAAGCTATCTGAAATAGGAGCGACGTAAATTGAACAAATGTGATAGAATTTCCCTGAAACCTTATATTAATCAAAATATAAAATGATCTACTCGGGTCTCTGATTGCCCTATCATAGAAGATTAGTAGTGCATTTTACTCGCCATTCCATGCGCTTTGAGATGCCGCCTAGCCCAGTACGCTATCTGAAATAGGAGCGTCGTAACTTGAACAAATGTGAAAGAATTACGCTGAATTCTTATATTAACCGTAATATAAAACGATCTAATCGGGTCTCTGTTTGCCTCACCCTAGAAGTTTAATAGTGCATTTTATTCGCCATTTCATGCGCTTTGAGATGCCGCTTAGCCAAATACGCTATCTGAAATTGGAGCGACGTAAATGGAACAAATGTGATAGAATTTCGCTGAATTCTTAAATTAACCATAATATAAAATGATCTAATAGGGTCTCTGTTTGCCCTACCCTAGAAGTTTAATAGTGCATTTTACTCGCCATTCCACGCGCTTTAAGATGCCGCCTAGCCCAGTACGCTATCTGAAATAGGAGCGACGTAAATTCAACAAATGTGATAGAATCTTGCTGAATTCTTAAATTAACCATAATATAAAATGATCTAATCGGGTCTCTGTTTGCCCTACCCTAGGAGTTTAATAGTGCATTTTACTCGCCATTTCATGCGCTTTGAGATGCCGCTTAGCCCAATACGCTATCTGAAATATGAGCGACACGAATTGAACAAATGTGATAGAATTTCCCTGAATTCTTATATTAACCTTAATGTAAAATGATCTAATCGGGTCTCTGTTCGCCCTACCCTAGAAGTTTAATAGTGCATTCCTCTCGTCATTTCATGCGCTTTCAGTTGCCGCTTAGCCCAATACGCTATCTGAAATAGGAGCGACGTAAATTGAACAAATGTGATAGAATTTCCCTGAAATCTTATATTAAACAAAATATAAAACGATCTAATCGCGTCTCTGATTGCCCTATCATACAAGTTTAATAGTGCATTTTACTCGCCATTCCACGCGCTTTAAGATGCCGGCCAGCCCAGTACGCTATCTGAAATAGGAGCGACGTAATTTGAAGAAATGTGATAGAATTACGCTGAATTCTTATATTAACCGTAATATAAAATGATCTAATCGGGTCTCCGTTTGCCCTACCCTAGAAGTTTAATAGTCCATTTTATTCGCCATTTCATGCGCTTTGAGATGCCGGTTAGCCCAATACGCTAACTGAAATAGGAGCGACGTAAATAGAACAAATGTGATAGGATTTCCCTGAAATCTTATATTAAACAAAATATAAAATGATCTAATCGGGTCTCTGACTGCCCTATCATAGAAGTTTAACAGTGCATTTTACTCGCCATTCCACGCGCTTTAAGTTGCCGCCTAGCCCAGTACGCTATCTGAAATAGGAGCGACGTAAATTCAACAAATGTGATAGAATCTTGCTGAATTCTTAAATTAACCATAATATAAAATGATCTAATCGGGTCTCTGTTTGCCCTACCCTAGGAGTTTAATAGTGCATTTTACTCGCCATTTCATGCGCTTTGAGATGCCGCTTAGCCCAATACGCTATCTGAAATATGAGCGACACGAATTGAACAAATGTGATAGAATATCCCTGAAATCTTGTATTAAACAAAATATAAAATGATCTAATCGCGTCTCTCATTGCCCTATCATACAAGTTTAATAGTGCATTTTACTCGCCACTCCACGCGCTTTAGGATGCCGCCTAGCCCAGTACGCTATCCGAAATAGGAGCGACGTAAATTGAACAAATGTGATAGAATTTTGCTGAATTCTTAAATTAACCATAATATAAAATGATCTAATCGGGTCTCTGTTTGCCCTACCCTAGAAGTTTAATAGTGCATTTTACGCGCCATTTCATGCGCTTTGAGATGCCGCTTAACCCAATACGCTATCTGAAATATGAGCGACGTAAATTGAACAAATGTGATAGAATTGCGCTGAATTCTTATATTAACCATAATATAAAATGATCTAATCGGGTATCTGTTTGACTTATCCTAGAAGTTTAATAGTGCATTATTCTCGCCATTTCATGCGCTTCGAGATGCCGCTTAACCCAACACGCTATCTGCAATAGGAGCGACGAAAATTGAACAAACGTGATAGAATTTTGCTGAATTCTTAAATTAACCATAGTACAAAATGATCTAATCGGGTCTCTGTTTGCCCTACCCTAGAAGTTTAATAGTGCATTTTGCTCGCCATTTCATGCGCCTTGAGATGCCGCTTAGCCCAATACGCTATCTGAAATAGGAGCGACGTAAATTGAACAAATGTGATAGAATTTCGCTGAATTCTTAAATTAACGATAATATAAAATGATCTAATCGGGTCACTGATTGCCCTATCATAGAAGTTTAATAGTGCATTTTACTCGCCATTCCACGAGCATTAAGATGCCGGCCAGCCCAGTACGCTATCTGAAATAGGAGCGACGTAATTTGAAGAAATGTGATAGAATTACGCTGAATTCTTATATTAACCGTAATATAAAATGATCTAATCGGGTCTCCGTTTGCCCTACCCTAGAAGTTTAATAGTCCATTCTATTCGCCATTTCATGCGCTTTGAGATGCCGGTTAGCCCAATACGCTAACTGAAATAGGAGGGACGTAAATAGAACAAAGGTGATAGGATTTCCCTGAAATCTTATATTAAACAAAATATAAAATGATCTAATCGGGTCTCTGACTGCCCTATCATAGAAGTTTAGTAGTGCATTTTACTCGCCATTCCACGCGCTTTAAGCTGCCGCCTTGCCCAGTACGCTATCTGAAATAGGAGCGACGTAAGTTGAACAAATGTGATAGAATTTTGCTGAATTCTTAAATTAACCATAATATAAAATGATCTAAACGGGTCTCTGTTTGCCCTACCCTAGAAGTTTAATAGTGCATTTTAGTCGCCATTTCATGCGCTTTGAGATCCGGCTTAGCCCAATACGCTATCTGAAATAGGAGCGACGTAAATTGAACAAATGTGATAGAATTTCCGTGAATTCTTATATTAACCTTAATGTAAAATGATCCCATCGGGTCCCTGTTCGCCCTACCATACAAGTCTAATAGTGCATTTCACTCGCCATTTCATGCGCCTTGAGATGCCGCTTAGCCCAATACGCTATCTGAAATAGGAGCGACGTAAGTTGAACAAATGTGATAGAATTACGCTGAATTCTTTTATTAACCATAATGTAAAATGATCTGCTCGGGTCTCTGTTCGCCCTAGCCTAGAAGTTTAATAGTGCATTTTATTCGCCATTTCATGCGCTTTGAGATGCCGCTTAGCCCAATACGCTATCTGAAATTGGAGCGTCGTAAATGGAACAAATGTGATAGAATTTCGCTGAATTCTTAAATTAACCATAATATAAAATGATCTAATCGGGTCTCTGCTTGCCCTACCCTAGAAGTTTAATAGTGCATTTCACTCGTCACTTCATGCGCTTTGAGATGCCGCTAAGCCCAATAAGCTATCTGAAATAGGAGCGACGTAAATTGAACAAATGTGATAGAATTTCGCTGAATTCTTTCATTAACATTAATGTAAAATGATCTAATCGAGTCTCTGTTTGCCCTACCATAGAATTTTAATAGTGCATTTTACTCGTCATTCCACGCGCTTTAAGATGCCGCCTAGCCCAGTACGCTATCTGAAATAGGAACGACGTAAGTTGAACAAATGTGATAGAATTTCGTTGAATTCTTAAATTAACCATAGTACAAAATGATCTAATCGGGTCTCTGTTTGCCCTACCCTAGAAGTTTAATAGTGCATTATACTCGACATTTCATGCGCTTTTAGATGCCGCTTAGCCCAGGACGCTATATGAAATAGGAACGACGTAAATTGAACAAAAGTGATAGAATTTTGCTGAATTCTTAAATTAACCATAATATAAAATGATCTAATCGGGTCTCTGTTTGCCCTACCCTAGAAGTTTAATAGTGCATTTTACTCGCCATTTCATGCGCCTTCAGATGCCGCTAAGCCCAATAAGCTATCTGCAATAGAAGCGACGTAAATTGAACAAATGTGATAGAATTTCTTTGAATTCTTATATTAACCAAAATATAAAATGATCTAATCGGGTCTCTGATTGCCCTATCATAGAAGTTTAACAGTGCATTTCACTCGTCATTTCATGCGCTTTGACATGCCGCTTAGCCCAATAAGCTATCTGAAATAGGAGCGACGTAAATTGAACACATGTGATAGAATTTCCCCGAAATCTTATATTAAACAAAATATAAAATGAGCTAATCGGGTTTCTGATTGCCCTATCATAAAAGTTGAGCAGTGCATTTTACTCGCCATTCCACGCGCTTTAAGATGGCGCCTAGCCCAGTACGCTATCTGAAATAGGAGCGACGTAAGTTGAACAAATGTGATAGAATTACGCTGAATTCTTACATTAACCATAATGTAAAATGATCTAATCGGGTCTCTGACTGCCCTATCATAGAAGTTTAACAGTGCATTTTACTCGCCATTCCACGCGCTTTAAGTTGCCGCCTAGCCCAGTACGCTATCTGAAATAGGAGCGACGTAAATTCAACAAATGTGATAGAATCTTGCTGAATTCTTAAATTAACCATAATATAAAATGATCTAATCGGGTCTCTGTTTGCCCTACCCTAGGAGTTTAATAGTGCATTTTACTCGCCATTTCATGCGCTTTGAGATGCCGCTTAGCCCAATACGCTATCTGAAATATGAGCGACACGAATTGAACAAATGTGATAGAATATCCCTGAAATCTTGTATTAAACAAAATATAAAATGATCTAATCGCGTCTCTCATTGCCCTATCATACAAGTTTAATAGTGCATTTTACTCGCCACTCCACGCGCTTTAGGATGCCGCCTAGCCCAGTACGCTATCCGAAATAGGAGCGACGTAAATTGAACAAATGTGATAGAATTTTGCTGAATTCTTAAATTAACCATAATATAAAATGATCTAATCGGGTCTCTGTTTGCCCTACCCTAGAAGTTTAATAGTGCATTTTACGCGCCATTTCATGCGCTTTGAGATGCCGCTTAACCCAATACGCTATCTGAAATATGAGCGACGTAAATTGAACAAATGTGATAGAATTGCGCTGAATTCTTATATTAACCATAATATAAAATGATCTAATCGGGTATCTGTTTGACTTATCCTAGAAGTTTAATAGTGCATTATTCTCGCCATTTCATGCGCTTCGAGATGCCGCTTAACCCAACACGCTATCTGCAATAGGAGCGACGAAAATTGAACAAACGTGATAGAATTTTGCTGAATTCTTAAATTAACCATAGTACAAAATGATCTAATCGGGTCTCTGTTTGCCCTACCCTAGAAGTTTAATAGTGCATTTTGCTCGCCATTTCATGCGCCTTGAGATGCCGCTTAGCCCAATACGCTATCTGAAATAGGAGCGACGTAAATTGAACAAATGTGATAGAATTTCGCTGAATTCTTAAATTAACGATAATATAAAATGATCTAATCGGGTCTCTGATTGCCCTATCATAGAAGTTTAATAGTGCATTTTACTCGCCATTCCACGCGCTTTAAGTTGCCGCCTAGCCCAGTACGCTATCTCAAATAGGAGCGACGTAAATTGAACAAATGTGATAGAATTTTGCTGAATTCTTAAATTAACCATAATATAAAATGAACTAATCGGGTCTCTGTTTGTCCTACCCTAGAAGTTTAATAGTGCATTTTACTCGCCATTTCATGCGCATTGAGATGCCGCTTAGCCCAATACGCTATCTGAAATAGGAGCGACGTAAATTGAACAAATGTGATAGAATTTCCCTGAATTATTATATTAACCCAAATATAAAATGATCTACTCGGGTCCCTGATTGCCCTATCATCGAAGTTAAATAGTGAATTTCACTCGCCATTCCACGCGCTTTAAGATGCCGCCTAGCCCAGTACGCTATCTGAAATAGGAACGACGTAAATTGAACAAATGTGATAGAATTTCCCTGAATTCTTAAATTAACCATAATATAAAATGATCTAATCGGGTTTCTGTTCGCCCTAGCCGAGAAGATTAATAGTGCATTTTATTCGCCATTTCATGCGCTTTGAGATGCCGCTTAGCCCAATACGCTATCTGAAATAGGAGTGACGTAAATTCAACAAATGTGATAGAATTACGCTGAATTCTTATATTAACCGTAATATAAAATGTTCTAATCGGGTCTCTCTTTCCCTTACCCTAGAAGTTTAACAGTGCACTTCACTCGCCATTTCATGCGCTTTGAGATGCCGCTTAGCCCAATACGCTACCTGAAATAGGAGCGACGTAAATTGAACAAATGTGATAGAATTTCGCTGAATTCTTTTATTAACCATAATGTAAAATGATCTGATCGGGTCTCTGTTCGCCCTAGCCTACAAGTTTAATGGTGCATTTTACTCGCCATTTCATGCGCTTTGAGATGCCGCCTAGCCCAGTACGCTATCTGAAATAGGAGCGACGTAAGTTGAACAAATGTGATAGAATTACGCTGCATTCTTATATTAACCGTAATATAAAATGATCTAATCGGGTCTCTGTTTGCCTTATCCTAGAAGTTTAATAGTGCATTTTACTCGCCATTTCATGCGCATTGAGATGCCGCTTAGCCCAATACGCTATCTGAAATAGGAGCGACGTAAATTGAACAAATGTGATAGAATTTCCCTGAATTATTATATTAACCCAAATATAAAATGATCTACTCGGGTCCCTGATTGCCCTATCATCGAAGTTAAATAGTGAATTTCACTCGCCATTCCACGCGCTTTAAGATGCCGGCTAGCCCAGTACGCTATCTGAAATAGGAACAACGTAAATTGAACAAATGTGATAGAATTTCCCTGAATTCTTAAATTAACCATAATATAAAATGATCTAATCGGGTTTCTGTTCGCCCTAGCCGAGAAGATTAATAGTGCATTTTATTCGCCATTTCATGCGCTTTGAGATGCCGCTTAGCCCAATACGCTATCTGAAATAGGAGTGACGTAAATTCAACAAATGTGATAGAATTACGCTGAATTCTTATATTAACCGTAATATAAAATGTTCTAATCGGGTCTCTCTTTCCCTTACCCTAGAAGTTTAACAGTGCACTTCACTCGCCATTTCATGCGCTTTGAGATGCCGCTTAGCCCAATACGCTACCTGAAATAGGAGCGACGTAAATTGAACAAATGTGATAGAATTTCGCTGAATTCTTATATTAACCCAAATATAAAATGATCTAATCGGGTCTCTGATTGCCCTATCATCGAAGTTACATAGTGAATTTCACTCGCCATTCCACGCGCTTTAAGATGCCGCCTAGCCCAGTACGCTATCTGAAATAGGAGCGACGTAAATTGAACAAATGTGATAGAATTACGCTGCATTCTTATATTAACCGTAATATAAAATGTTCTAATCGGGTCTCTGTTCGGCTTGTCCTAGAAGTTTAATAGTGCATTTTACTCGCCATTTCATGCGCTTTGAAATGCCGCTTAGCCCAATACGCTATCTGAAATAGGAGCGACGTAAATTGAACAAATGTGATAGAATTTCGCTGAATTCTTAAATTAACCATAATATAAAATGATCTAATCGGGTCTCTGTTTGTACTACCCTAGAAGTTTAATAGTGCATTTTACTCGCCATTTCATGCGCTTTGAGATGCCGCCTAGCCCAGTACGCTATCTGAAATAGGAGCGACGTAAGTTGAACAAATGTGATAGAATTACGCTGGATTCTTATATTAACCGTAATATAAAATGATCTAATCGGGTCTCTGTTTGCCTTATCCTAGAAGTTTAATAGTGCATCATACTCGCCATTTCATGCGCTTCGAGATGCCGCTTAGCCCAATACGCCATCTGAAATAGGAGCGACGTAAATTGAACAAATGTGATAGAATTTCGCTGAATTCTTGTATTAACCAAAATATAAAATGATCTAATCGGGTCTCTGATTGCCCTATCATAGAAGATTAATAGTGCATTTTACTCGACATTCCACGCTCTTTAAGATGCGCCTAGCCCAGTATGCTATCTGAAATAGGAACGACGTAAATTGAACAAATGTGATAGAATTTTGCTGAATTCTTATATTAACCGTAATATAAAATGATCTAATCGGGTCTCTGTTTGCCTTACCCTAGAAGTTTAATAGTGCATTTTACTCGCCATTCCACGCGCTTTAAGATGCCGCCTAGCCCAGTACGCTATCTGAAATAGGAGCGACGTAAGTTGAACAGATGTGATAGAATTACGCTGCATTCTTATATTAACCGTAATATAAAATGATCTAATCGGGTCTCTGTTTGCCTTATCCTAGAAGTTTAATAGTGCATTATACTCGCCATTTCATGCGCTTCGAGATGCCGCTTAGCCCAATACGCCATCTGAAATAGGAGCGACGTAAATTGAACAAATGTGATAGAATTTCCGTGAATTCTTATATTAACCTTAATGTAAAATGATCTAATCGGGTCTCTGATCGCCCTACCATAGAAGTGTAATAGTGCATTTCACTCGCCATTTCATGCGCTTTGAGATGCCTCTTAGCCCAATACGCTATCTGAAATAGGAGCGACGTAAGTTGAACAAATGTGATAGAATTTCGCTGAATTCTTTTATGAACCATAATGTAAAATGATCTAATCGGGTCTCTGTTCACCCTAGCCTAGAGGTTTAATAGTGCATTTTACTCGCCATTCCACGCGCTTTAAGTTACCGCCTAGCCCAGTACGCTATCTAAAATAGGAGCGACGTAAATTGAACAAATGTGATAGAATTTTGCTGAATCCTTAAATTAACGGTAATATAAAATGATCTAATCGGGTCTCTGTTTGCCCTACCCTAGAGGTTTCATAGTGCATTTTACTCGCCATTTCATGCGCTTTGAGATGCCGCTTAGCCCAATACGCTATCTGAAACGTGAGCGACGTAAATTGAACAAATGTGATAGAATTTCGCTGAATTCTTATATTATCCCAAATATAAAATGATCTAATTGGGTCTCTGATTGCCCTATCATCGATGTTAAATAGTGAATTTCACTCGCCATTCCACGCGCATTAAGATGCCGCCTAGCCCAATACGCTATCTGAAATAGGAGCGACGTAAATTGAACAAATGTGATAGAATTACGCTGCATTCTTATATTAACCCAAATATAAAATGATCTAATCGGGTCTCTGATTGCCCTATCATCGAAGTTAAATAGTGAATTTCACTCGCCATTCCACGCGCTTTAAGATGCCGCCTAGCCCAGTACGCTATCTGAAATAGGAGCGACGTAAATTGAACAAATGTGATAGAATTACGCTGCATTCTTATATTAACCGTAATATAAAATGTTCTAATCGGGTCTCTGCTTGGCTTATCCTAGAAGTTTAATAGTGCATTTTACTCGCCATTTCATGCGCTTTGAAATGCCGCTTATCCAAATACGCTATCTGAAATAGGAGCGACGTAAATTGAACAAATGTGATAGAATTTCGCTGAATTCTTAAATTAACTATAATATGAAATGATCTAATCGGGTCACTGATTGCCCTATCATAGAAGTTTAATAGTGCATTTTACTCGCCATTCCACGCGCTTCAAGTTGCCGCCTAGCCCAGTACGCTATCTCAAATAGGAGCGACGTAAATTGAACAAATGTGATAGAATTTTGCTGAATTCTTAAATTAACCATAATATAAAATGAACTAATCGGGTCTCTGTTTGTCCTACCCTAGAAGTTTAATAGTGCATTTTACTCGCCATTTCATGCGCATTGAGATGCCGCTTAGCCCAATACGCTATCTGAAGTAGGAGCGACGTAAATTGAACACATGTGATAGAATTTCCCTGAATTATTATATTAACCCAAATATAAAATGATCTACTCGGGTCCCTGATTGCCCTATCATCGAAGTTAAATAGTGAATTTCACTCGCCATTCCACGCGCTTTAAGATGCCGCCTAGCCCAATACGCTATCTGAAATAGGAGTGACGTAAATTCAACAAATGTGGTAGAATTACGCTGAATTCTTATATTAACCGTAATATAAAATGTTCTAATCGGGTCTCTCTTTCCCTTACCCTAGAAGTTTAACAGTGCACTTCACTCGCCATTTCATGCGCTTTGAGATGCCGCTTAGCCCAATACGCTATCTGAAATAGGAGCGACGTAAATTGAACAAATGTGATAGAATTTCGCTGAATTCTTATATTAACCCAAATATAAAATGATCTAATCGGGTCTCTGATTGCCCTATCATAGATGTTTAATAGTGCATTTTACTCGCCATTCCGCGCGCTTTAAGGTGCCGCCTAGCCCAGTACGCTATCTGAAATAGGAGCGCCGTAAATTGAACAAATGTGATAGAGTTTCGCTGAATTCTTAAATTAACCATAATATAAAATGATCTAGTCGGGTCTCTGATTGCCCTATCATAGAAGTTTAACAGTGCATTTCACTCATCATTTCATGCGCTATGAGATGCCGCTTTGCCCAATAAGCTATCTGAAATAGGAGCGACGTAAATTGAACAAATGTGATAGAATTTCGCTGAATTCTTTTATTAACCATAATGTAAAATGATCTAATCGGGTCTCTGCTCGCCCTAGCCTAGAAGTTTAATAGTGCATTTTATTCGCCATTGCATGCGCTTTGAGATGCCGCTTAGCCGAATACGCTATCTGAAATAGGAGCGACGTAAATTGAACAAATGTGATAGAATTTCCCTGAAACCTTATATTAAACAAAATATAAAATGATCTAATCGGGTCTCTGATTGCCCTATCATAGAAGTTTAGTAGTGCATTTTACTCGCCCTTCCACGCGCTTTAAGATGCCGCCTAGCCCAGTACGCTATCTGAAATAGGAGCGACGTAAGTTGAACAAATGTGATAGAATTACGCTGAATTCTTATATTAACCGTAACATAAAATGATCTAATCGGGTCTCTGTTTCCCTAACCCTAGAAGTTTAATAGTGCATTTTACTCGCCACTTCATGCGGTTTGAGATGCCGCTTAGCCCAATACACTATCTGAAATAGGAGCGACGTAAATTGAACGAATGTGATAGAATTTCGCTGAATTCTTAAATTAACCATAATATGAACTGATCTAATCGGGTCTCTGTTTGCCCTACCCTAGAAGTTTAATAGTGCATTTCACTCGTAATTGCATGCGCTTTGAGATGCCGCATAGCCCAATTAGCTATATGAAATAGGAGAGACGTAAATTGAACAAATGTGATAGAATTTCGCTGAATTCTTGTATTAACCAAAATATAAAATGATCTAATCGGGTCTCTGATTGCCCTATCATAGAAGTTTAATAGTGCATTTCACTCGCCATTCCACGCGCTTTAAGATGCCGCCTAGCCCAGTACGCTATCTGAAATAGGAACGACGTAAATTGAACAAATGTGATAGAATTTTGCTGAATTCTTAAATTAACCATAATATAAACTGATCTAATCGGGTCTCTGTTTGCCCTACCCTAGAAGTTTAACAGTGCATTTTACTCGCCATTCCACGCACTTTAAGATGCCGCCTACCCCAGTACGCTAACTGAAATAGGAACGACGTAAATTGAAGAAATGTGATAGGATTTTGCAGAATTCATAAATTAACCATAATATAAAATTATCTAATCGGGTCTCTGGTTGCCCTACCCTAGAAATTTAACAGTGCATTTTACTCGCCATTCCATGCGCTTTGAGATGCCGCTTAGCCCAATACGCTATCTGAAATAGGAACGACGTAAATTGAACAAATGTGATAGAATTTTGCTGAATTCTTAAATTAACCATAATATAAAATGATATAATCGGGTCTCTGTTTGCCCTACACTAGAAGTTTAATAGTGCATCTTACTTGCCATTTCACGCGCTTTGAGGAGCCGCATAGCACAATACGCTATCTGAAATAGGAGTCACGTAAATTGAAAAATGTGATAGAATTTCCCTGAATTCTTATATTAACCTTAATGTAAAATGATCTAATCGGGTCTCTGTTCGCCCTACCATAGAAGTCTAATAGTGCATTTCACTCGTCATTTCATGCGCTTTGAGATGCCGCTTAGCCCAATATGCTATCTGAAATAGGAGCAACGTAAATTGAAAAATGTGATAGAATTTCCCTGAATTCTTATATTAACCAAAATATAAATTCATCTTATCGGGTCTCTGATTGCCCTATCATAGAAGTTTAATAGTGCATTTTACTCGCCATTCCACGCGCTTTAAGATGCCGCCTAGCCCAGTGCGCTATCTGAAATAGGAGCGACGTAAATTGGACGAATGTGATAAAATTTTGCTGACGTTTTAAATTAACCATAATATAAAATGATCTAATCGGGTCTCTGTTCGCCCTACCATAGAAGTCGAATAGTGCATTTCACTCGACATTTCATGTGCTTTGAGATGCCGCTTAGCCCAATACGCTATCTGAAATAGGAGCGACGTAAATTGATCAAATGTGATAGAATTTCCCTGATATCTTATATTGAACAAAATATAAAATGATCTAATCGGGTCTCTGTTTGCCTTATCCTAGAAGTTTAGTATTGCATTTCACTCGTCATTTCATGCGCTTTGAGATGCCGCTTAGCCCAATACGCTATCTGAAATAGGAGCGACGTAAATTGAACAAATGTGATAGAATTTCGCTGAATTCTTATATTAACCAAAATATAAAATGATCTAATCGGGTCTCTGATTGCCCTACCATAGAAGTTTAATAGTGCATTTTACTCGCCATTCCGCGCGCTTTAAGGTGCCGCCTAGCCCAGTACGCTATCTGAAATAGGAGCGCCGTAAATTGAACAAATGTGATAGAGTTTCGGTGAATTCTTAAATTAACCATAATATAAAATGATCTAGTCGGGTCTCTGATTGCCCTATCATAGAAGTTTAACAGTGAATTTCACTCATCATTTCATGCGCTATGAGCTGCCGCTTTGCCCAATAAGCTATCTGAAATAGGAGCGACGTAAATTGAACAAATGTGATAGAATTTCGCTGAATTCTTTTATTAACCATAATGTAAAATGATCTAATCGGGTCTCTGCTCGCCCTACCATAGAAGTCTTATAGTGCATTTCACTCGCCATTTCATGCGCTTTGAGATGCCGCTTAGCCCAATACGCTATCTGAAATAGGAGCGACGTAAATTGATCAAATGTGATAGAATTTCGCTGAATTCTTAAATTAACTATAATATAAAATGATCTAATCGGGTCACTGATTGCCCTATCATAGAAGTTTAGTAGTGCATTTTACTCGCCATTCCACGCGCTTTAAGTTGCCGCTTTGCCCAATACGCTATCTGAAATAGGAGCGACGTAAATTGAACAAATGTGATAGAATTTCACTGAATTCTTATATTAACCAAAATATAAAATGATCTAATCGGGTCTCTGAATGCCCTAGCATAGAAGTTTAATAGTGCATTTTACTCGCCATTCCGAGCGCGTTAAGATGCCGCATAGCCCAATACGCTATCTGAAATAGGAGCGACGTAAATTGAACAAATGTGATAGAATTTCGCTGAATTCTTAAATTAACTATAATATAAAATGATCTAATCGGGTCACTGATTGCCCTACCCTAGAAGTTTAAAAGTGCATTTTACTTGCCACTTCATGCGCTTTGAGATGCCGCTTAGCACAATACGCTATCTGAAATAGGAACGACGTAAATTGAACAAATGTGATAGAATTTCCGTGAAATCTTATATTAAACAAAATATAAAATGATCTAATCGGGTCTCTGATTCCCTTTCATAGAAGTTTAGTAGTGCATTTTACTCGTCATTCCACGCGCTTTAAGGTGCCGCCTAGCCCAGTACGCTATCTGAAATAGGAGCGACGTAAGTTGAACAAATGTGATAGAATTTTGCTGAATTCTTAAATTAACCATAATATAAAATGATCTAATCGGGTCTCTGATTGCCCTATCATAGAACATTAGTAGTGCATTTTGCTCGCCATTCCACGCGCTTTAAGATGCCGCCTAGCCCAGTACGCTATCTGAAATAGGAGCGACGTAACTTGAACTAATGTGATAGAATTACGCTGAATTCTTATATTAACCGTAATATAAAACGATCTAATCGGGTCTCTGTTCGCCCTAGCCTAGTAGTTCAATAGTGCATTTTACTCGCCATTTCATGCGCTTTGAGATGCCGCTTAGCCCAATACGCTATCTGAAATATGAGCGACACGAATTGAACAAATGTGATAGAATTTCCCTGAAATCTTGTATTAAACAAAATATAAAATGATCAAATCGCGTCTCTGATTGCCCTATCATACAAGTTTAATAGTGCATTTTACTCGCCATTCCGAGCGCTTTAAGATGCCGCATAGCCCAATACGCTATCTGAAATATGAGCGACGTAAATTGAACAAATGTGATAGAATTTCACTGAATTCTTATATTAATCAAAATATAAAATGATCTAATCGGGTCTCCGATAGCCGTATCATAAAAGATTAGTAGTGCATTTCACTCGCCATTTCATGCGCTTTGAGATCCCGCTTAGCCCAATACGCCATCTGAAATAGCAGCGACGTAAATTGAACAAATGTGATAGAATTTCCCTGAAATCTTATATTAATCAAAATATAAAATGATCTAATCGGGTCTCTGATTGCCCTATCATAGAACATTAGTAGTGCATTTTGCTCGCCATTCCACGCGCTTTAAGATGCCGCCTAGCCCAGTACGCTATCTGAAATAGGAGCGACGTAACTTGAACTAATGTGATAGAATTACGCTGAATTCTTATATTAACCGTAATATAAAACGATCTAATCGGGTCTCTGTTTGCCTTATCCTAGAAGTTTAATAGCGCATTTTACTCGCCATTTCATGCGCGTTGAGATGCCGCTTAGCCCAATACGCTATCTGGAATAGGAGCGACGTAAATTGAACAAATGTGATAGGATTTTGCTGAATTCTTAAATTAACCATAATATAAAATGGTCTAATCGGGTCTCTGTTTGCCGAACCCTAGAAGTTTAATAGTGCATTTCACTCGTCATTTCATGCGCTTTGAGATGCCGCTAAGCCCAATAAGCTATCTGTAATAGAAGCGACGTAAATTGAACAAATGTGATAGAATTTCGTTGAATTCTTATATTAACCTTAATGTAAAATGATCTAATCGGGTCTCTGTTTACCTTATCCTAGAAGTTTAATAGTGCATTATACTCGTCATTTCATGCGGATTGAGATGCCGCTAAGCCCAATAAGCTATCTGAAATAGGAGCGACGTAAATTGAACAAATGTGATAGAATTTCGCAGAATTCTTATATTAACCAAAATATAAAATGATCTAATCGGGTCTCTGTTCGCCCTAGCCTAGTAGTTCAATAGTGCATTTTATTCGCCATTTTATGCGCTTTGAGATGCCGCTTAGCCGAATACGCTATCTGAAATAGGAGCGACGTAAATTGAACAGATGTGATAGAATCTCCCTGAAATCTTATCTTAACCATAATATAAAATGATCTAATCGGGTCTCTGTTCGCCCTAGCCTAGAAGTTTAATAGTGCATTTTATTCGCCATTTCATGCGCTTTTAGATGCCGCTTAGCCTAGGACGCTATCTGAAATAGGAACGACGTAAATTGAACAAATGTGATAGAATTTCACTGAATTCTTAAATTAACCATAATATGAAATGATCTAATCGGGTCTCTGTTTGCCCTACCATAGAAGTTTAATAGTGCATTTTACTCGCCATTGCATGTGCTTTGAGATGCCGCATAGCCCAATACGCTATCTGAAATAGGAGCGACGTAAATTGAACAAATGTGATAGAATTTCCGTGAATTCTTATATTAACCTTAATGCAAAATGATCTAATCGGGTCTCTGTGCGCCCTAGCCTAGAAGTTTAAAAGTGCATTTTGTTCGCCATTTCATGCGCTTTGAGATGCCGCTTAGCCGAATACGCTATCTGAAATAGGAGCGACGTAAATTGAACAAATGTGATAGAATTTCCGTGAATCCTTGTATTAACATTAATGTAAAATGATCTAATCGGGTCTCTGTTCGCCCTACCATAGAAGTCTAATGGTGCATTTCACTCGCCATTTCATGCGCTTTGAGATCCCGCTTAGCCCAATACGCCATCTGAAATAGGAGCGACGTAAATTGAACAAATGTGATAGAATTTCCCTGAAATCTTATATTAATAAAATATAAATTGATCTAATCGGGTCTCTGATTGCCCTATCATAGAAGGTTAATAGTGCATTTTACTCGCCATTCCACGCGCTTTAAGATGCCGCCTAGCCCAGTACGCTGTCTGAAATAGAAGCGACGCAAATTGAACAAGTGTGATAGAATCTCGCTGAATACTTATATTAACCTTAATGTAAAATGATCTAATCGGGTCTCTGTTCGCCCTACCCTAGAAGTTTAATAGTGCATGTCACTCATCATTTCATGCGCTTTGAGATGACGCTTAACCCAATACGCTATCTGAAACAGGAGCGACGTAAGTTGAACAAATGTGACAGAATTACGCTGCATTCTTATATTCACCTTAATGTAAAATGATCTCTTCGGGTCTCTGTTCGCCCTACCCTAGAAGTATAATAGTGCATTTCACTCGTCATTTCATGCGCTTTGAGATGCCGCCTAGCCCAATACGCTATCTGAAATAGGAGCGACGTAAATTGAACAAATGTGATAGAATTTCGCTGAATTCTTAAATTAACCATAATATAAAATGATCTAATCGGGTCTCTGATTGCCCTATCATAGAATTTTAATAGTGCATTTTACTCGCCATTCCACGCGCTTTAAGATGCCGCCTATCCCAGTACGCTATCTGAAATAGGAGCGACGTAAATTGAGCAAATGTGATAGAATTTTGCTGAATTCTTAAATTAACCATAATATAAAATGATCTAATCGGGTCTCTGTTTGCCCTAGCCTAGAAGTTTAATAGTGCATTTCACTCGTCATTTCATGCGCTTTGAGATGCCTCTAAGCCCAATAAGCTATCTGTAATAGGAGCGACGTAAATTTTACAAATGTGATAGAATTTCGTTGAATTCTTATATTAACCAAAATATAAAATGATCTAATCGGGTCTCTGATTGCCCTATCATAGAAGTTTAATAGTGCATTTTATTCGCCATTTCATGCGCTTTGCGATGCCGCGTAGCCCAATACGCTATCTGAAATAGGAGCGACGTAAATTGAACAAATGTGATAGAATTTCCCTGAATTCTTATATTAACCTTAATGTAAAATGATCTAATCGGGTCTCTGTCCGCCCTACCATAGAAGTCTAATGGTGCATTTTACTCGTCACTTCATGCGCCTTCAGATGCCGCTTAGCCCAATAAGCTATCTGAAATTGGAGCGACGTAAATTGAACAAATGTGATAAAATTTCGCAGAAACCTTATGTTAACCAAAATATAAAATGATCTAATCTGGTCTCTGTTCGCCCTAGCCTAGAAGTTTAATAGTGCATTTTGTTCGCCATTTCATGCGCTTTGAGATGCCGCATAGCCCAATACGCTATCTGAAATAGGAGCGACGTAAATTGAACAAATGTGATAGAATTTCCGTGAAATATTATATTAAACAAAATAAAAAATGATCTAATCGGGTCTCTGATTGCCCTATCATAGAAGTTTAGTAGTGCATTTTACTCGTCATCCCACGCGCTTTAAGGTGCCGCCTAGCCCAGTACGCTATCTGAAATAGGAGCGACGTAAGTTGAACAAATGTGATAGAATTTTGCTGAATTCTTAAATTAACCATAATATAAAATGATCTAATCGGGTCTCTGTTTGCCCTACCCTAGAAGTTTAATAGTGCATTTCACTCGTCACTTTATGCGCTTTGAGATGCCGCTAAGCCCAATAAGCTATCGGAAATAGGAGCGACGTAAATTGAACAAATGTGATAGAATTTCGCAGAATTCTTATGTTAACCAAAATATAAAATGATCTAATCTGGTCTCTGTTCGCCATAGCCTAGAAGTTTAATAGTGCATTTTGTTCGCCATTTCATGCGCTTTGTGATGCCGCTTAGCCCAATACGCTATCTGAAATAGCAGCGACGTAAATTGGACAAATGTGCTAGAATTTCCCTGAAATCTTATATTAAACAAAATATAAAATGATCTAATCGGGTCTCTTATTGCTCTATCACAGAAGTTTAGTAGTGCATTTTACTCGCCCTTCCACGCGCTTTAAGATGCCGCCTAGCCCAGTACGCTATCGGAAATAGGAGCGACGTAAGATGAACAAATGTGATAGAATTACGCTGAATTCTTATATTAATCGTAATATAAAATGATCTAATCGGGTCTCTGTTTGCCCTACCCTAGAAGTTTAATAGTGAATTTTATTCGCCATTTCATGCGCTTTGAGATGCCGCATAGCCTAATACGCTATCTGAAATAGGAGCGACGTAAATTGAACAAATGTGATAGAATTTCCGTGAATTCTTATATTAACCTTAATGTAAAATGATCTAATCGGGTCTCTGTTCGCCCTAGCCTAGAAGTTTAATAGTGCATTTTAGTCGCCATTTCATGCGCTTTGAGATCCCGCTTAGCCCAATACGCTATCTGAAATAGGAGCGACGTAAATTGAACAAATGTGATAGAATTTCTCTGAAATCTTATATTAAACAAAATATAAAATGATCTAATCGGGTCTCTGATTGCCCTATCATAGAAGATTAGTAGTGGATTTTACTCGCCATTCCACGCGCTTTAAGATGCCGCTTAGCCCAGGACGCTATCTGAAATAGGAGCGACGTAAGTTGAACAAATGTGATAGAATTTCGCCGAATTCTTTTATTAACCATAATGTAAAATGATCTAATCGGGTCTCTGTTTGCCCCACCCTAGAAGTTTAATAGTGCATTTCACTCGTCATTTCATGCGCTTTGAAATGCTGCTTAGCCCAATACGCTATCTGAAATAGGAGCGACGTAAATTGAACAAATGTGATAGAACTTCGCTGAATTCGTAAATTAAACATAATATAAAATGATTTAATCGGGTCTTTGTTTGCCCTAGCCTAGAAGTTTAATAGCTCATTTTACTCGCCATTTCATGCGCTTTCAGATGCCGCTTAGCCCAATACGCTATCTGAAATAGGAGCGACGTAAATTGAACAAATGAGATAGAATTTCGCTGAATTCTTAAATTAACCATAATATAAAATGATCTTATCGGGTCTCTGTTTGCCCTATTCTAGAAGTTTGATAGTGCATTTTACTCGCCATTTCATGCGCTTTGAGATGCCGCTTAGCCGAATACGCTAACTGAAATAGGAGCGACGTAAATTGAACAAATGTGATAGAATTTTGCTGAATTCTTAAATTAACCATAATATAAAATGATCTAATCGGGTCTCTGTTCGCCCCACCCTAGAAGCTTAATAGTGCATTTCACTCGTCATTTCATGCGCTTTGAGATGCCGCTTAGCCCAATATGCTATCTGAAATAGGAGCGACGTAAATTGAACAAATGTGATAGAATCTCGCTGAACTCTTTTATTAACCATAATGTAAAATGATCCGATCGGGGCTCTGTTCGCCCTAGCCTAGAAGTTTAATAGTGCATTGCATTCGCCATTTCATGCGCTTTGAGATGCCGCTTAGCCGAATTCGCTATCTGAAATAGGAGCGACGTAAATTGAACAAATGTGATACAATTTCCCTGAAATCTTATATTAAACAAAATATAAAATGATCAAATCGGGTCTCTGATTGCCCTATCATAGAAGTTTAATAGTGCATTTCACTCGTCATTTCATGCGCTTTGAGATGCAGCTAAGCCCAATAAGCTATCTGAAATAGGAGCGACGTAAATTGAACAAGTGTGATACAATTTCCCTGAAATCTGATATTAAACAAAATATAAAATGATCTAATCGTGTCTCTGATTGCCCTATCATAGAAGTTTAGTAGTGCATTTTACTCGCCATTTCATGCGCTTTGAGATGCCGCTTAGCACAATACGCTATCTGTAATAGGAGCGACGTAAATTGAACGAATGTGATAGAATTACGCTGAATTCTTAAATTAACCATAATATAAAATGATCTAATCGGGTCTCTGTTCGCCCTACCATAGAAGTCTAATAGTGCATTTCACTCGCCATTTCATGCGCTTTGAGATGCCGCCTAGCCCTGTACGCTATCTGAAATAGGAGCAACGTAAGCTGAACAAATGTGATAGAATTACGCTGCATTCTTATATTTACCGTAATATAAAATGATCTAATCGGGTCTCTGTTTGCCTTATCCTAGAAGTTTAATAGTGCATTATACTCGCCATTTCATGCGCTTTCAGATGCCGCTTAGCCCAATACGCTATCTGAAATCGGAGCGACGTAAATTGTACAAATGTGATAGAATTTCCCTGAAATCTTATATTAATCAAAATATAAAATGATCTAATCGGGTCTCTGATTGCCCTATCGTAGAAGATTAGTAGTGCATTTTACTCGCCATTCCATGCGCTTTACGATGCCGCCTTGCCCAGTACATTATTCGAAACAGGAGCGACGTAACTTGAACAAATGTGATAGAATTACGCTGCATTCTTATATTAACCGTTATATAAAATGATCTAATCGGGTCTCTGTTTGCCTTATCCTGGAAGTTTAATAGCGCATTTTACTCGCCATTCCACGCGCTTTAAGATGCCGCCTAGCCCAGTATGCTATCTGAAATAGGAGAGACGTAAATTGAACAAATGTGATAGAATTTCGCTGAATTCTTAAATTAACCATAATATAAAATGATCTAATCGGGTCTCTGTTTGCCTTATCCTAGAAGTTTAATAGTGCATTATACTCATCATTTCATGCGCTTTTAGATGCCGCCTAGCCCAGTACGCTATCTGAAATAGGAGCGACGTAAATTGAACAAATGTGATAGAATTTCCGTGAATCCTTATATTAACCTTAACGTAAAATGATCTAATCGGGTCTCTGTTCGCCCTACCATAGAAGTCTAATGGTGCATTTCACTCGCCATTTCATGCGCTTTGAAATGCTGCTTAGCCCAATACGCTATCTGAAATAGGAGCGACGTAAATTGAAAAAATGTGATAGAACTTCGCTGCATTCTTATATTAACCGTAATATAAAATGATCTAATCGGGTCTCTGTTTGCCCTATCATAGAAGTTTAATAGTGCGTTTCACTCGTCATTTCATGCGCTTTGAGATGCCGCTAAGCCAAATACGCTATCTGTAATAGGAGCGACGTAAATTGAACAAATGTGATAGAATTTCGCTGAATTCTTATATTAACAGTAATATAAAATGATCTAATCGGACCTCTGTTTGCCTTATCCTAGAAGTTTAATAGTGCAATTCACTCGCCATTTCATGCACTTTGAAATGCTGCTTAGCCCAATACGCTATCTGTAATAGGAGCGACGTAAATTGAAAAAATGTGACAGAACTTCGCTGAATTCTTAAATTAACCATAATATAAAATGATCGAATCGGGTCTCTGTTTGCCCTACCCTAGAAGTTTAATAGTGCAATTTATTCGCCATTTCATGCGCTTTGAGATGCCGCATAGCCCAATACGCTATCTGAAATAGGAGCGATGTAAATTGAACAAATGTGATAGAATTTCGCTGAATTCTTTTATTAACCATGATGTTAAATGATCTGATCGGGGCTCTGTTCGCCCTAGCCAAGAAGCTTAATAGTGCATTTTATTCGCCATTTCATGCGCTTTGAGATGCGGCTTAGCCGAATTCGCTATCTGAAATAGGAGCGACGTAAATTGAACAAATGTGATATAATTTCCCTGAAATCTTATATTAAATAAAATATAAAATGATCAAATCGGGTCTCTGATTGCCCTATCATAGATGTTTAATATAGCATTTCACTCGTCGTTTCATGCGCTTTGAGATGCCGCTAAGCCCAATAAGCTATCTGTAATAGGAGCGACGTAAATTGAACAAATGTGATAGAATTTCGCGGAATTCTTAAATTAATCATAATATAAAATGATCTAATCGGGTCTCTGTTCGCCCTACCCTAGAAGTTTAATAGTACATTTCACTCGTCACTTCATGCGCTTTGAGATGCCGCTAAGCCCAATAAGCTATCTGAAATAGGAGCGACGTAAATTGAACAAATGTGATAGAACTTCGCTGAATTCTTAAATTAACTATAATATAAAATGATTTAATCGGGTCTTTGTTTGCCCTAGCCTAGAAGTTTAATAGCGCATTTTACTCGCCATTTCATGCGCTTTGAGATGCCGCTTAGCCCAATACGGTATCTAAAATATTAGCGACGTAAATTGAACGAATGTGACAGAATTTCCGTGAATTCTTATATTAACCTTAATGTACAATGATCCAATCGGGTCTCTGTTCGCCCTACCATAGAAGTCTAATAGTTCATTTCACTCGCCATTTCTTGCGCTTTGAGATGCCGCTTAGCCCAATACGCTATGTGAATAGGAGCGACGTAAGTTGAACAAATGTGATAGAATTTCGCTGAATTCTTAAATTAACCAAAATATAAAATGATCTCATCGGGTCTCTGTTTGCCCTACCCTAGAAGTTTAATAGTGCATTTTACTCGCCATTCCACGCGCTTTAAGATGCCGCCTAGCCCAGTACGCTATATGAAATAGGAGCGACGTAAATTGAACAAATGTGATAGAATTTTGCTGAATTCTTAAATTAACCATAATATAAAATGATCTAATCGGGTCTCTTTTTTCCCTACCCTAGAAGTTTCATAGTGCATTCTACTCGCCATTCCATGCGCTTTGAGATGCCGCTTAGCCCAATACGCTATCTGAAATAGGAGCGACGTAAGTTGAACAAATGTGATAGAATTTCGCCGAATTCTTTTATTAACCATAACGTAAAATGATCTGATCGGGGCTCTGTTCGCCCTAGCCTAGAAGTTTAATAGTGCATTGTATTCGCCATTTCATAGGCTTTGAGATGCCGCTTAGCCGAATTCGCTATCTGAAATAGGAGCGACGTAAATTGAACAAATGTGATAAAATTTCCCTGAAATCTTATATTGAACAAAATATAAAATGATCAAATCGGGTCTCTGATTGCCCTATCATAGAAGTTTAATAGTGCATTTCACTCGTCATTTCATGCGCTTTGAGATGCAGCTAAGCCCAATAAGCTATCTGAAATAGGAGCGACGTAAATTGAACAAATGTGATAGAACTTCGCTGAATTCTTAAATTAACCATAATATAAAATGATCGAATCGGGTCTCTGTTTGCCCTACCCTAGAAGTTTAATAGTGCATTTTATTCGCCATTTCATGCGCTTTGAGATGCCGCATAGCCCAATACGCTATCTGAAATAGGAGCGACGTAAATTGAACAAATGTGATACAATTTCCCTGAAATCTGATATTAAACAAAATATAAAATGATCTAATCGTGTCTCTGATTGCCCAATCATAGAAGTTTAGTAGTGCATTTTACTCGCCATTCCACGCGCTTTAAGATGCCGAATAGCCCAGTACGCTATCTAAAAAAGGAGCGACGTAAGATGAACAAATGTGATAGAATTACGCTGAATTCTTATATTAACAGTAATATAAAATGATCTAATCGGGTCTCTGATTGCCCTACCCTAGAAGTTTAATAGTGCATTTTACTCGTCATTTCATGCGCTTTGAGATGCCGCTTAGCCCAATACGCTATCTGAAATAGGAGCGACGTAAGTTGAACAAATGTGATAGAATTACGCCGACTTCTTATATTAACCGTAATATAAAATGATCTAATCGGGTCTCTGTTTGCCTCATCCTAGAAGTTTCACAGTGCATTATACTCGCCATTTCATGCGCTTTGAGATGCCGCTTAGCACAATACGCTATCTGAAATAGGAGCGACGTAAATTGAACGAATGTGATAGAATTACGCTGAATTCTTAAATTAACCATAATATAAAATGATCTAATCGGGTCTCTGTTCGCCCTACCATAGAAGTCTAATAGTGCATTTCACTCGCCATTCCATGCGCTTTAAGATGCCGCCTAGCCCAGTACGCTATCTGAAGTAGGAGCGATGTAAGATGAACAAATGTGATAGAATTACGCTGCATTCTTATATTAACCGCAATATAAAATGATCTAATCGGGCCTCTGTTTGCCTTATCCTATAAGTTTAATAGTGCATTTCACTCGCCATTTCATGCGCTTTGAAATGCTGCTTAGCGCAATATGCTATCTGAAATAGGAGCGACGTAAATTGAAAAAATGTGATAGAACTTCGCTGCATTCTAATATTAACCGTAATATAAAATGATCTAATCGGGTCTCTGTTTGCCCTATCATAGAAGTTTAATAGTGCATTTCACTCGTCATTTCATGCGCTTTGAGATGCCGCTAAGCCCAATAAGCTATCTGTAATAGGAGCGACGTAAATTGAACAAGTGTGATAGAATTTCGCTGAATTCTTATATTAACAATAATATAAAATGATCTAATCGGGTCTCTGATTGCCCTATCATAGAATTTTAATAGTGCATTTTACTCGCCATTCCACGCGCTTTAAGATGCCGAATAGCCCAGTACGCTATCTAAAAAAGGAGCGACGTAAGATGAACAAATGTGATAGAATTACGCTGAATTCTTATATTAACAGTAATATAAAATGATCTAATCGGGCCTCTGATTGCCTTATCCTAGAAGTTTAATAGTGCAATTCACTCGCCATTTCATGCACTTTGAAATGCTGCTTAGCCCAATACGCTATCTGAAATAGGAGCGACGTAAATTGAAAAAATGTGATAGAACTTCGCTGAATTCTTAAATTAACCATAATATAAAATGATCGAATCGGGTCTCTGTTTGCCCTACCCTAGAAGTTTAATAGTGCAATTTATTCGCCATTTCATGCGCTTTGAGATGCCGCATAGCCCAATACGCTATCTGAAATAGGAGCGATGTAAATTGAACAAATGTGATAGAATTTCCCTGAAATCTTATATTAAACAAAATATAAAATGATCTAATCGGGTCTCTGTTTGCCTTATCCTAGAAGTTTAATAGTGCATTATACTCGCCATTTCATGCGCTTTTAGATGCCGCTTAGCCCAATACGCTATCTGAAATCGGAGCGACGTAAATTGAACAAATGTGATAGAATTTCCCTGAAATCTTATATTAATCAAAATATAAAATGATCTAATCGTGTCTCTGATTGCCCTATCGTAGAAGATTAGTAGTGCATTTTACTCGCCATTCCATGCGCATTACGATGCCGCCTAGCCCAGTACATTATCTGAAACAGGAGCGACGTAACTTGAACAAATGTGATAGAATTACGCTGCATTCTTATATTAACCGTTATATAAAATGATCTAATCGGGTCTCTGTTTATCTTATCCTGGAAGTTTAATAGCGCATTTTACTCGCCATTCCACGCACTTTAAGATGCCGCCTAGCCCAGTATGCTATCTGAAATAGGAGCGACGTAAATTGAACAAATGTGATAGAATTTCGCTGAATTCTTAAATTAATCATAATATAAAATGATCTAATCGGGTCTCTGTTTGCCTTATCCTAGAAGTTTAATAGTGCATTATACTCGCCATTTCATGCGCTTTTAGATGCCGCCTAGCGCAGTACGCTATCTGAAATAGGAGCGACGTAAATTGAACAAATGTGATAGAATTTCCCTGAAATCTTATATTAAACAAAATATAAAATGATCTAATCGGGTCTCTGATTGCTCTATCATAGAAATTTAGTAGTGCATTTTACTCGACCTTCCACGCGCTTTAAGATGCCGCCTAGCCCAGTACGCTATCTGAAATAGGAGCGACGTAAGATGAACAAATGTGATAGAATTACGCTGCATTCTTATATTAACCGTAATATAAAATGATCTAATCGGGCCTCTGTTTGCCTTATCCTATAAGTTTAATAGTGCATTTCACTCGCCATTTCATGCGCTTTGAAATGCTGCTTAACCCAATACGCTATCTGAAATAGGAGCGACGTAAATTGAAAAAATGTGATAGAACTTCGCTGCATTCTTATATTAACCGTAATATAAAATGATCTAATCGGGTCTCTGTTTGCCCTATCATAGAAGTTTAATAGTGCATTTCACTCGTCATTTCATGCGCTTTGAGATGCCGCTAAGCCCAATAAGCTATCTGTAATAGGAGCGACGTAAATTGAACAAATGTGATAGAATTTCGCTGAATTCTTATATTAACAATAATATAAAATGATCTAATCGGGTCTCTGATTGCCCTATCATAGAAGTTTAATAGTGCATTTTACTTGCCACTCCACGCGCTTTAAGATGCCGCCTAGCCCAGTACGTTATCTGAAATAGGAGCGACGTAAATTGAACAAATGCGATAAAATTTTGCTGACATCTTAAATTAACCACAATATAAAATGATCTAGTCGGGTCTCTGATGGCCCTATCATAGAATTTTAATAGTGCATTTTACTCGCCATTCCACGCGCTTTAAGATGCCGCCTAGCCCAGTACGCTATCTGAAATAGGAGCGACGTAAGATGAACAAATGTGATAGAATTAAGCTGAATTCTTATATTAACCGTAATATAAAATGATCTGATCGGGCCTCTGTTTGCCTTATCCTAGAAGTTTAATAGTGCAATTCACTCGCCATTTCATGCACTTTGAAATGCCGCATAGCCCAATACGCTATCTGAAATAGGAGCGACGTAAATTGAACAAATGTGATAAAATTTCCCTGAAATCTTATATTAAACAAAATATAAAATGATCAAATCGGGTCTCTGATTGCCCTATCATAGAAGTTTAATAGTGAATTTCACTCGTCATTTCATGCGCTTTGTGATGCCGCTAAGCCCAATATGCTATCTGTAATTGGAGCGACGTAAATTGAACAAATGTGATAGAATTTCGCTGAATTCTTATGTTAACCAAAATATAAAATGATCTAATCGGGTCTCTGATTGCCCTATCATAGAAGTTTAATAGTGGATTTTACTTGCCATTCCACGCGCTTTAAGATGCCGCCTAGCCCAGTACGCTATCTGAAATAGGAGCGACGTGAATTGAACAAATGTGATAGAATTTTGTTGAATTCTTAAATTAACCATAATATAAAATGATCTAATCGGGTCTCTGATTGCCCTATCAAAGAAGTTTAATAGTGCATTTTACTCGCCATTTCTTGCGCTTTGAGATGCCGCTTAGCCCAACACGCTATCTGAAATATCGGCGACGTAAATTGACCAAATGTGAGAGAATTTCACTGAATTCTTATATTAACCAAAATATAAAATGATCTAATCGGGTCTCTGATTGCCCTATCATAGAAGTTTAAAAGTGCATTTTACTCGCCATTCCACGCGCTTTACGATGCCGCGTAGCCCAGTACGCTATCTGAAATGGGAGTGACGTAAATTGAACAAATGTGATAGAATTGTGCTGAATTCTTAAATTAACCATAATATAAAATGATGTAATTGGGTCTCTGTTTGCCCTACCCAAGGAATTTAATACTGCATTTCTCTCGTCATTTCATGCGCTTCGAGATGCCGCTTAGCCCAATACGCTATCTGAAATAGGGGCGACGTAAATTGAACAAATGTGACAGAATTACGCTGAATTCTTATATTAACCGTAATATAAAATGATCTAATCGGGTCCTTGTTTGCCCTACCCTAGAAGTTTAACAGTGCATTTTACTCGCCATTCCACGCGCTTTAAGATGCCGCCTACCCCAGTACGCTATCTGAAATAGGAGCGACG
Organism: Macropis europaea; assembly: GCA_916610135.2. Classification (NCBI taxonomy): domain Eukaryota; kingdom Metazoa; phylum Arthropoda; class Insecta; order Hymenoptera; family Melittidae; genus Macropis; species Macropis europaea. The sequence goes on from CAKAJE020000304.1 coordinate 29,585, forward strand.
TAAATTGAACAAATGTGATAGAATTTTGCTGAATTCTTAAATTAACCATAATATAAAATGATCTAATCGGGTCTCTTTTTGCCCTACCCTAGAAGTTTCATAGTGCATTTTACTCGCCATTCCACGCGCTTTAAGCTGCCGCCTAGCCCAGTACGCTATCTAAAATAGGAGCGACGTAAGTGGAACAAATGTGATAGAATTACGCTGAATTCTTATATTAACCGTAATATAAAATGATCTAATCGGGTCTCTGTTTGCCTTATCCTAGAAGTTTAGTATTGCATTTTACTCGCCATTTCATGCGTTTTGAGATGCCGCGTAGCCCAATACGCTATCTGAAATAGGAGCGACGTAAATTGAACAAATGTGATAGAATTTCCGTGAAGTCTTAAATTAACCTTAATGTAAAATGATCTAATCGGGTCTCTGTTCGCCCTACCATAGAAGTCTAATAGTGCATTTCACTCGCCATTTCATGCGCTTTGAGATGCCGCTTAGCCCAATACGCTATTTGAAATACGAGCGACGTAAATTGAACAAATGTGATACAATTACGCTGAATTCTTATATTAACCGTAATATAAAATGATCTAATCGGGTCTCTGTTTGGCTTATCCTAGAAGTTTAATGGTGCATTTTACTCGCCATTTCATGCGCTTTGAGATGCCGCATAGCCCAATACGCTATCTGAAATGGGAGCGACGTAAATTGAACAAATGTGATAGAATTTCCGTGAATCCTGATATTAACCTTAATGTAAAATGATCTAATCGGGTCTCTGTTCGCCCTACCATAGAAGTCTAATGGTGCATTTCACTGGTCATTTCATGCGCTTTGAGATGCCGCCTAGCCCAGTACGCTATCTGAAATAGGAGCGACGTAAATTCAACAAATGTGATAGAATTTCCGTGAATCCTTATATTAACCTTAATGTAAAATGTATCTAATCGGGTCTCTGTTCGCCCTACCATAGAAGTCTAATGGTGCATTTCACTCGCCATTTAATGCGCTTTGAGATGCCGCTTAACCCAATACGCTATCTGAAATATGAGAGACGTAAATTGAACATATGTGATAGAATTTCCCTGAAATCTTATATTAAACAAAATATAAAATGATCTAATCGGGTCTCTGATTGCTCTATCATAGAAGTTTAATAGTGCAATTTATTCGCCATTTCATGCGCTTTGAGATGCCGCATAGCCCAATACGCTATCTGAAATAGGAGCGACGTAAGTTGAACAAATGTGATAGAATTTCGCTGAATTCTTTTATTAACCATAATGTAAAATGATCTGATCGGGGCTCTGTTCGCCCTTGCCTAGAAGTTTAATACTGCATTTTATTCGCCATTTCATGCGCTTTGAGACGCCGCTTAGCCGAGTTCGCTATCTGAAATAGGAGCGACGTAAATTGAACAAATGTGATAGAATTTCGCTGAATTCTTATATTAACCAAAATATAAAATGATCTAATCGGGTCTCTGATTGCCCTATCATAGAAGTTTAATAGTGCATTTTACTTGCCATTCCACGCGCTTTGAGATGCCGCCTAGCCCAGTACGCTATCTGAAATAGCAGCGACGTAAGTTGAACAAATGTGATAGAATTTCGCTGAATTCTTTTATTAACCATAATGTAAAATGATCTGATCGGGGCTCTGATCGCCATAGCCTAGAAGTTTAACAGTGCATTTTATTCGCCATTTCATGCGCTTTGAGATGCCGCTTAGCCGAGTTCGCTATCTGAAATAGGAGCGACGTAAATTGAACAAATGTGATAGAATTTCGCTGAATTCTTATATTAACCAAAATATAAAATGATCAAATCGGGTCTCTGATTGCCCTATCATAGAAGTTTAATATAGCATTTCACTCGTCGTTTCATGCGCTTTGAGATGCCGCTAAGCCCAATAAGCTATCTGTAATAGGAGCGACGTAAATTGAACAAATGTGATAGAATTTCGCTGAATTCTTATATTAACCAAAATATAAAATGATCTAATCGGGTCTCTGATTGCCCTATCATAGAAGTTTAATAGTGCATTTGACTTGCCATTCCACGCTCATTAAGATGCCGCCTAGCCCAGTACGCTATCTGACATAGGCGCGACGTAAATTGAACAAATGCGATAAAATTTTGCTGACATCTTAAATTAACCATAATATAAAATGATCTAATCGGGTCGCTGATAGCCATATCATAGAATTTTAATAGTGCATTATACTCGCCATTCCACGCGCTTTAAGATGCCGCCTAGCCCAGTACGCTATCTGAAATAGGAGCGACGTAAATTGAACAAATGTGATAGAATTTTGCTGAATTCTTAAATTAACCATAATATAAAATGATCTAATCGGGTCTCTTTTTGCCCTACCCTAGAAGTTTCATAGTGCATTTTACTCGCCATTTCATGCGCTTTGAGATGCCGCTTAGCCCAATACGCTATCTGAAATAGGAGCGACGTAAGTTGAACAAATGTGATAGAATTTCGCTGAATTCTTTTATTAACCATAATGTAAAATGATCTAATCGGGTCTCTGTTTGCCCTACCCTAGAAGTTTAATAGTGCATTTCACTCGTCATTTCATGCGCTTTGAGGTGCCGCTTAGCCGAATACGCTAACTGAAATAGGAGCGACGTAAATTGAACAAATGTGATAGAATTTCCCTGAAATCTTATATTAAACAAAATATAAAATGATCTAATCGGGTCTCTGATTGCCCTATCATAGAAGTTTAGTAGTGCATTTTACTCGCCATTCCACGCGCTTTAAGACGCCGCCTAGCCCAGTACGCTATCTAAATTAGGAGCGACGTAAGTTGAACAAATGTGATAGAATTACGCTGAATTCTTATATTAACCGTAATATAAAATGATCTAATCGGGTCTCTGATTGCCCTATCATAGAAGTTTAATAGTGCATTTGACTTGCCATTCCACGCTCATTAAGATGCCGCCTAGCCCAGTACGCTATCTGACATAGGCGCGACGTAAATTGAACAAATGCGATAAAATTTTGCTGACATCTTAAATTAACCATAATATAAAATGATCTAATCGGGTCGCTGATAGCCCTATCATAGAATTTTAATAGTGCATTATACTCGCCATTCCACGCGCTTTAAGATGCCGCCTAGCCCAGTACGCTATCTGAAATAGGAGCGACGTAAATTGAACAAATGTGATAGAATTTTGCTGAATTCTTAAATTAACCATAATATAAAATGATCTAATCGGTTCTCTGATTGCCCTATCATAGAATTTTAATAGTGCATTATACTCGACATTCCACGCGCTTTAAGATGCCGCCTACCCCAGTACGCTATCTGAAATAGGAGCGACGTAAATTGAACAAATGTGATAGAATTTTGCTGAATTCTTAAATTAACCATAATATAAAATGATCTAATCGGGTCTCTTTTTGCCCTACCCTAGAAGTTTCATAGGGCATTTTACTCGCCATTTCATGCGCTTTGAGATGCCGCTTAGCCCAATACGCTATCTGAAATAGGAGCGACGTAAGTTGAACAAATGTGATAGAATTTCGCTGAATTCTTTTATTAACCATAATGTAAAATGATCTAATCGGGTCCCTGTTTGCCCTACCCTAGAAGTTTAATAGTGCATTTCACTCGTCATTTCATGCGCTTTGAGATGCCGCTTAGCCGAATACGCTAACTGAAATAGGAGCGACGTAAATTGAACAAATGTGATAGAATTTCCCTGAAATCTTATATTAAACAAAATATAAAATGATCTAATCGGGTCTCTGATTGCCCTATCATAGAAGTTTAGTAGTGCATTTTACTCGCCATTCCACGCGCTTTAAGACGCCGCCTAGCTCAGTACGCTATCTAAATTAGGAGCGACGTAAGTTGAACAAATGTGATAGAATTACGCTGAATTCTTATATTAACCGTAATATAAAATGATCTAATCGGGTCTCTGTTTGCCTTATCCTAGAAGTTTAATAGTTCATTTTACTCGCCATTTCATGCGCTTTGAGATGCCGCTTAGCCCAATACGCTATCTGAAATAGGAGCGACGTAAATTGAACAAATGTGAGAGAATTTCGCTGAACTCTTAAATTCACTATAATATAAAATGATCTAATCGGGTCTCTGTTTGCCCTACCCTAGAAGTTTAATAGTGCATTTAATTCGCCATTTCATGTGCTTTGAGATGCCGCTTCGCCCAATACGCTATCTGAAATAAGAGCGACGAAAATTGAACAAATGTGATAGAATTTCGCTGAATTCTTAAATTAACCATAACATAAAATGATCTAATCGGGTCTCTGCTTGCCCTACCCTAGAAGTTTAATAGTGCATTTTACTCCTCATTTCATGCGCTTTGAGAAGCCGCTTAGCCCAATCCGCTATCTGAAATAGGAGAGACGTAAATTGAACCAATGTGGTAGAATTTTGCTGAATTCATAAATTATCCATAATATAAAATGACCTAATCGGGTCTCTGTTTGCCCTACCCTAGAAGTTGAATAGTGCATTGTACGAGCCATTTCTTGCGCTTTGAGATGCCGCTTAGCCCAATACGCTATCTGAAATAGGAGCGACGTAAATTGAACAAATGTGATAGAATTTCCGTGAATTCTTATATTAACCTTAATGTAAAATGATCTGATCGGTTCTCTGTTCGCCCTACCATAGAAGTCTAATGGTGCATTTCACTCGCCATTTCATGCGCTTTGAGATGCCGCTTAGCCCAATACGCTATCTAAAATAGGAGCGACGTAAGTGGAACAAATGTGATAGAATTACGCTGAATTCTTATATTAACCGTAATATAAAATGATCTAATCGGGTCTCTGTTTGCCTTATCCTAGAAGTTTAGTATTGCATTTTACTCGCCATTTCATGCGCTTTGAGATGCCGCTTAGCCCAATACGCTATCTGAAATAGGAGCGACGTAAATTGAACAAATGTGATAGAATTTCCGTGAATTCTTATATTAACCTTAATGTAAAATGATCTAATCGGGTCTCTGATTGCCCTATCATAGAAGTTTAGTAGTGCATTTTACTCGCCATTCCACGAGCTTTAAGATGCCGCCTAGCCCAGTACGCTATCTGAAATAGGAGCGACGTAAGTTGAACAAATGTGATAGGATTACGCTGAATTCTTATATTAACCGTAATATAAAATGATCTAATCGGGTCTCTGTTTGGCTTATCCTAGAAGTTTAATGGTGCATTTTACTCGCCATTTCATGCGCTTTGAGATGCCGCTTCGCCCAATACGCTATCTGAAATAGGAGCGACGAAAATTGAACAAATGTGATAGAATTTCGCTGAATTCTTTTATGAACCATAATGTAAAATGATCTAATCGGGTCTCTGTTCGTCATAGCCTAGAAGTTTAATAGTGCATTTTATTCGCCATTTCATGCGCTTTGAGATGCCGCTTAGCTCAATACGCTATCTGAAATAGGAGCGACGTAAATTGAACAAATGTGATAGAATTTCCCTGAAATCTTTTATTATACAAAATATAAAATGATCTAATCGGGTCTCTGATTGCCCTATCATAGAAGTTTAGTAGTGCATTTTACTCGCCATTCCACGCGCTTTAAGCTGTCGCCTAGCCCAGTACGCTATCTAAAATAGGAGCGACGTAAGTGGAACAAATGTGATAGAATTACATTGAACTCTTATATTAACCGTAATATAAAATGATCTAATCGGGTCTCTGTTTGCCTTATCCTAGAAGTTTAGTATTGCATTTTACTCGCCATTTCATGCGCTTTGAGATGCCGCTTAGCCCAATACGCTATTTGAAATACGAGCGACGTAAATTGAACAAATGTGATAGAATTACGCTGAATTCTTATATTAACCGTAATATAAAATGATCTAATCGGGTCTCTGTTTGGCTTATCCTAGAAGGTTAATGGTGCATTTTACTTGCCATTTCATGCGCTTTGAGATGCCGCCTAGCCCAGTACGCTATCTGAAATAGGAGCGACGTAAGTTGAACAAATGTGCTGGAATTTCGCTGCATTCTTATATTAACCGTAATATAAAATGATCTAATCGGGTCTCTGTTTGCCTTATCCTAGAAGTTTAATAGTGCATTATACTCGCCATTTCATGCGCTTTTAGATGCCGCCCAGCCCAGTACGCTATCTGAAACAGGAGCGACGTAAATTGAACAAATGTGATAGAATTTCCGTGAATTCTTATATCAACCTTAATGTAAAATGATCTAATCGGGTCTCTGTTCGCCCTACCATAGAAGTCTAATAGTGCATTTCTCTCGCCATTTCATGCGCTTTGAGATGCCGCCTAGCCCAGTACGCTATCTGAAATAGGAGCGACGTAAGTTGAACAAATGTGATAGAATTACGCTGCATTCTCATATTAACCGTAATATAAAATGATCTAATCGGGTCTCTGTTCGCCCTACCATAGAAGTCTAATAGTGCATTTCACTCGCCATTCCACGCGCTTTAAGATGCCAGCGAGCCCAGTACCCTATCTGAAATAGTAACGACGTAAATTGAACAAATGTGATAGAATTTTGCTGAATTCTTAAATTAACCATAATATAAAATGATCTAATCGGGTCTCTGTTTGCCCTACGCTAGAAGTTTAATAGTGCATTTTACTCGCCATTTCATGCGCTTTGAGATGCCGCTTAGCCCAATACGCTATCTCAAATAGGAGCGACGTAATTTGAACGAATGTGATAGAATTTCGCTGAATTCTTTTATTAACCATAATGTAAAATGATCTGATCGGGTCTCTGTTCGCCCTAGCCTAAAAATTTCCCTGAAATCTTATATTAAACAAAATATAAAAAGATCTAATCAGGTCTCTGATTGCCCTATCATAGAAGTTTAATAGTGCATTTCACTCGTTATTTCATGCGCTTTGTGATGCCGCTAAGCCCAATAAGCTATCTGTAATAGGAGCGACGGAAATTGAACAAATGTGATAGAATTTCGCTGAATTCTTATATTAACCGTAATATAAAATGATCTAATCGGGTCTCTGTTTGGTTTATCCTAGAAGGTTAATGGTGCATTTTACTTGCCATTTCATGCGCTTTGAGATGCCGCCTAGCCCAGTACGCTATCTGAAATAGGAGCGACGTAAGTTGAACAAATGTGCTGGAATTTCGCTGCATTCTTATATTAACCGTAATATAAAATGATCTAATCGGGTCTCTGTTTGCCTTATCCTAGAAGTTTAATAGTGCATTATACTCGCCATTTCATGCGCTTTTAGATGCCGCCCAACCCAGTACGCTATCTGAAACAGGAGCGACGTAAATTGAACAAATGTGATAGAATTTCCGTGAATTCTTATATCAACCTTAATGTAAAATGATCTAATCGGGTCTCTGTTCGCCCTACCATAGAAGTCTAATAGTGCATTTCTCTCGCCATTTCATGCGCTTTGAGATGCCGCCTAGCCCAGTACGCTATCTGAAATAGGAGCGACGTAAGTTGAACAAATGTGATAGAATTACGCTGCATTCTCATATTAACCGTAATATAAAATGATCTAATCGGGTCTCTGTTCGCCCTACCATAGAAGTCTAATAGTGCATTTCACTCGGCATTCCACGCGCTTTAAGATGCCGCCGAGCCCAGTACCCTATCTGAAATAGTAACGACGTAAATTGAACAAATGTGATAGAATTTTGCTGAATTCTTAAATTAACCATAATATAAAATGATCTAATCGGGTCTCTGTTTGCCCTACGCTAGAAGTTTAATAGTGCATTTTACTCGCCATTTCATGCGCTTTGAGATGCCGCTTAGCCCAATACGCTATCTCAAATAGGAGCGACGTAATTTGAACGAATGTGATAGAATTTCGCTGAATTCTTTTATTAACCATAATGTAAAATGATCTGATCGGGTCTCTGTTCGCCCTAGCCTAAAAATTTCCCTGAAATCTTATATTAAACAAAATATAAAATGATCTAATCAGGTCTCTGATTGCCCTATCATAGAAGTTTAATAGTGCATTTCACTCGTTATTTCATGCGCTTTGTGATGCCGCTAAGCCCAATAAGCTATCTGTAATAGGAGCGACGGAAATTGAACAAATGTGATAGAATTTCGCTGAATTCTTATATTAACCGTAATATAAAATGATCTAATCGGGTCTCTGTTTGGTTTATCCTAGAAGGTTAATGGTGCATTTTACTTGCCATTTCATGCGCTTTGAGATGCCGCCTAGCCCAGTACGCTATCTGAAATAGGAGCGACGTAAGTTGAACAAATGTGCTGGAATTTCGCTGCATTCTTATATTAACCGTAATATAAAATGATCTAATCGGGTCTCTGTTTGCCTTATCCTAGAAGTTTAATAGTGCATTATACTCGCCATTTCATGCGCTTTTAGATGCCGCCCAACCCAGTACGCTATCTGAAACAGGAGCGACGTAAATTGAACAAATGTGATAGAATTTCCGTGAATTCTTATATCAACCTTAATGTAAAATGATCTAATCGGGTCTCTGTTCGCCCTACCATAGAAGTCTAATAGTGCATTTCTCTCGCCATTTCATGCGCTTTGAGATGCCGCCTAGCCCAGTACGCTATCTGAAATAGGAGCGACGTAAGTTGAACAAATGTGATAGAATTACGCTGCATTCTCATATTAACCGTAATATAAAATGATCTAATCGGGTCTCTGTTCGCCCTACCATAGAAGTCTAATAGTGCATTTCACTCGGCATTCCACGCGCTTTAAGATGCCGCCGAGCCCAGTACCCTATCTGAAATAGTAACGACGTAAATTGAACAAATGTGATAGAATTTTGCTGAATTCTTAAATTAACCATAATATAAAATGATCTAATCGGGTCTCTGTTTGCCCTACGCTAGAAGTTTAATAGTGCATTTTACTCGCCATTTCATGCGCTTTGAGATGCCGCTTAGCCCAATACGCTATCTCAAATAGGAGCGACGTAATTTGAACGAATGTGATAGAATTTCGCTGAATTCTTTTATTAACCATAATGTAAAATGATCTGATCGGGTCTCTGTTCGCCCTAGCCTAAAAATTTCCCTGAAATCTTATATTAAACAAAATATAAAAAGATCTAATCAGGTCTCTGATTGCCCTATCATAGAAGTTTAATAGTGCATTTCACTCGTTATTTCATGCGCTTTGTGATGCCGCTAAGCCCAATAAGCTATCTGTAATAGGAGCGACGGAAATTGAACAAATGTGATAGAATTTCGCTGAATTCTTATGTTAACCAAAATATAAAATTATCTAATCGGGTCTCTGATTGCCCTATCATAGAAGTTTAGTAGTGCATTTTACTCGCCATTCCACGCGCTTTAAGATGCCGCCTAGCCCAGTACGCTATCTGAAATAGGAGCGACGTAAGTTGAACAAATGTGATAGAATTACGCTGCATTCTTATATTAACCGTAATATAAAATGATCTAGTCGGGTCTCTGTTTGCCTTATCCTAGAAGTTTAATAGTGCATTTTACTCGCCATTTCATGCGCTTTGAGATGCCGCTTAGCCCAATACGCTACCTGAAATAGGAGCGACGTAAATTGAACAAATGTGAGAGAATTTCGCTGAACTCTTAAATTCACTATAATATAAAATGATCTAATCGGGTCTCTGTTTGCCCTACCCTAGAAGCTTAATAGTGCATTTTATTCGCCATTTCATGCGCTTTGAGATGCCGCTTCGCCCAATACGCTATCTGAAATAAGAGCGACGAAAATTGAACAAATGTGATAGAATTTCGCTGAATTCTTAAATTAACCATAACATAAAATGATGTAATCGGGTCTCTGCTTGCCCTACCCTAGAAGTTTAATAGTGCATTTTACTCCTCATTTCTTGCGCTTTGAGAAGCCGCTTAGCCCAATCCGCTATCTGAAATAGGAGAGACGTAAATTGAACCAATGTGGTAGAATTTTGCTGAATTCATAAATTATCCATAATATAAAATGACCTAATCGGGTCTCTGTTTGCCCTACCCTAGAAGTTTAATAGCGCATGTTACTCGCCATTTCATGCGCTCTGAGATGCCGCTTAGCTCAATACGCTATCTGATATAGGAGCAACGTAAGTTGAACAAATGTGATAGAATTTCGCTGAATTCTTTTATGAACCATAATGTAAAATGATCTAATCGGGTCTCTGTTCGCCATAGCCTAGAAGTTTAATAGCGCATTTTATTCGCCATTTCATGCACTTTGAGATGCCGCTTAGCTCAATACGCTATCTGAAATAGGAGCGACGTAAATTGAACAAATGTGATAGAATTTCCGTGAATTCTTATATTAACCTTAATGTAAAATGATCTGATCGGGTCTCTGTTCGCCCTACCATAGAAGTCTAATAGTGCATTTCACTCGCCATTTCATGCGCTTTGAGATGCCGCTTAGCCCAATACGCTATTTGAAATACGAGCGACGTAAATTGAACAAATGTGATAGAATTACGCTGAATTCTTATATTAACCGTAATATAAAATGATCTAATCGGGTCTCTGTTTGGCTTATCCTAGAAGTTTAATGGTGCATTTTACTTGCCATTTCATGCGCTTTGAGATGCCGCATAGCCCAATACGCTATCTGAAATAGGAGCGACGTAAATTGAACAAATGTGATAGAATTACGCTGAATTCTTATATTAACCGTAATATAAAATGATCTAATCGGGTCTCTGTTTGGCTTATCCTAGAAGTTTAATAGTGCATTTTACTCGCCATTTCATGCGCTTTGAGATGCCGCATAGCCCAATACGCTATCTGAAATAGGAGCGACGTAAATTGAACAAATGTGATAGAATTTCCGTGAATCCTGATATTAACCTTAATGTAAAATGATCTAATCGGGTCTCTGTTCGCCCTACCATAGAAGTCTAATAGTGCATTTCACTCGCCATTTCATGCGCTTTGAGATGCCGTTAGCCCAATACGCCATCTGAAATAGGAGCGACGTAAGTTGAACAAATGTGATAGAATTTCGCTGAATTCTTTTATTAACCATAATGTAAAATGATCTGATCGGTGCTCTGATCGCCATAGCCTAGAAGTTTAATAGTGCATTTTATTCGCCATTTCATGCGCTTTGAGGTGCCGCTTAGCCGAGTTCGCTATCTGAAATAGGAGCGACGTAAATTGAACAAATGTGATAAAATTTCCCTGAAATCTTATATTAAACAAAATATAAAATGATCTAATCGGGTCTCTGATTGCCCTATCATAGAAGTTTAATAGTGCATTGCACTCGTCATTTCATGCGCTTTGTGATGCCGCTAAGCCCAATAAGCTATCTGTAATAGGAGCGACGTAAATTGAACAAATGTGATAGAATTTCGCTGAATTCTTATGTTAAACAAAATATAAAATGATCTAATCGGGTCTCTGTTCGCCCTACCGTAGAAGTCTGATAGTGCATTTCACTCGCCATTTCATGCGCTTTGAGATGCCGCCTATCCCAGTACGCTATCTGAAATAGGAGCGACGTAAGTTGAACAAATGTGATAGAATTACGCTGCATTCTCATATTAAGCGTAATATAAAATGATCTAATCGGGTCTCTGTTTGCCTTATCCTAGAAATTTAATAGCGCGTTTTACTCGCCACTCCACGCGCTTTAAGATGCCGCCTAGCCCAGTATGCTACCTGAAATAGGAGCGACGTAAATTGAACAAATGTGATAGAATTTCGCTGAATTCTTAAATTAACCATAATATAAAATGATCTTATCGGGACTCTGTTTGCCCTACCCTAGAACTTTAATAGTGCATTTTACTCGCCATTTCATGCGCTTTCAGATGCCTCTTAGCCCAATACGCTATCTGAAATAGGAGCGACAGAAGTTGAACAAATGTGATAGAATTTCGCTGAATTCTTTTATTAACCATAATGTAAAATGATCTGATCGGGTCTCTGTTCGCCCTAGCCTACAAGTTTAATAGTGCATTTTATTCGCCACTTCATGCGCTTTGAGATGCCGCTTAGCCGAGTTCGCTATCTGAAATAGGAGCGACGTAAATTGAACAAATGTGATAGAATTTCGCTGAATTCTTATATTAACCAAAATATAAAATGATCTAATCGGGTCTCTGATTGCCCTATCATAGAAGTTTAATAGTGCATTTTACTTGCCATTCCACGCGCTTTAAGATGCCGCCTAGCCCAGTACGCTATCTGAAATAGCAGCGACGTAAGTTGAACAAATGTGATACAATTTCCGTGAATTCTTATATTAACCTTAATGTAAAATGATCTAATCGGGTCTCTGTTCGCCCTACCATAGAAGTCTAATAGTGCATTTCACTCGCCATTTCATGCGCTTTGAGATGCCGCTTAGACCAATACGCTATTTGAAATACGAGCGACGTAAATTGAACAAATGTGATAGAATTACGCTGTATTCTTATATTAACCGTAATATAAAATGATCTAATCGGGTCTCTGTTTGGCTTATCCTAGAAGTTTAATGGTGCATTTTACTCGCCATTTCATGCGCTTTGAGATGCCGCATATCCCAATACGCTATCTGAAATAGGAGCGACGTAAATTGAACAAATGTGATAGAATTTCGCTGAATTCTTAAATTAACCATAATATGAAATGATGTAATCGGGTCTGTGTTTGTCCTACCCTAGAAGTTTAACAGTGCATTTTACTCGCCATTTCATGCGCTTTGAGATGCCGCATAGCCCAATACGCTATCTGAAATAGGAGCGACGTAAATTGAACAAATGTGATAGAATTTCGCTGAATTCTTAAATTAACCGTAATATAAAATGATCTTATCGGGACTCTGTTTGCCCTACCCTAGAACTTTAATAGTGCATTTTACTCGCCATTTCATGCGCTTTCAGATGCCTCTTAGCCCAATACGCTAACTGAAATAGGAGCGACGTAAATTGAACAAATATGATAGAATTTCGCTGAATTCTTAAATTAACCATAATATAAAATGATCTTATCGGGACTCTGTTTGCCCTACCCTAGAACTTTAATAGTGCATTTTACTCGCCATTTCATGCGCTTTTAGATGCCGCTTAGCCGAATACGCTAACTGAAATAGGAGCGACGTAAATTGAACAAATGTGATAGAATTTTGCTGAATTCTTAAATTAACCATAATATAAAATGATCTAATCGGGTCTCTGTTCGCCCTACCATAGAAGTCTAATAGTGCATTTCACTCGCCATTCCACGCGCTTTAAGATGCCGCCTACCCCAGTACGCTATCTGAAATAGGAGCGACGAAAATTGAACAAATGTGATAGAATTTCGCTGAATTCTTTTATGAACCATAATGTAAAATGATCTAATCGGGTCTCTGTTCGCCATAGCCTAGAAGTTTAATAGCGCATTTTATTCGCCATTTCATGCGCTTTGAGATGCCGCTTAGCTCAATACGCTATTTGAAATACGAGCGACGTAAATTGAACAAATGTGATAGAATTACGCTGAATTCTTATATTAACCGTAATATAAAATGATCTAATCGTGTCTCTGTTTGCCTTATCCTAGAAGTTTAGTATTGCATTTTACTCGCCATTTCATGCGCTTTGAGATGCCGTTTAGCCCAATACGCCATCTGAAATAGGAGCGACGTAAGTTGAACAAATGTGATAGAATTTCGCTGAATTCTTTTATTAACCATAATGTAAAATGATCTGATCGGGGCTCTGTTCGCCCTAGCCTAGAAGTTTAATAGTGCATTTTATTCGCCATTTCATGCGCTTTGAGATGCCGCTTAGCCGAGTTCGCTATCTGAAATAGGAGCGACGTAAATTGAACAAATGTGATAGAATTTCCGTGAATTCTTATATTAACCTTAATGTAAAATGATCTAATCGGGTCTCTGTTCGCCCTACCATAGAAGTCTAATAGTGCATTTCACTCGCCATTTCATGCGCTTTGAGATGCCGCTTAGCCCAATACGCTATTTGAAATACGAGCGACGTAAATTGAACAAATGTGATAGAATTACGCTGTATTCTTATATTAACCGTAATATAAAATGATCTAATCGGGTCTCTGTTTGGCTTATCCCAGAAGTTTAATGGTGCATTTTACTCGCCATTTCATGCGCTTTGAGATGCCGCTTAGCCCAATACGCTATCTGAAATAGGAGCGACGTAAGTTGAACAAATGTGATAGAATTTCGCTGAATTCTTTTATTAACCATAATGTAAAATGATCTGATCGGGTCTCTGTTCGCCCTAGCCTACAAGTTTAATGGTGCATTTTATTCGCCACTTCATGCGCTTTGAGATGCCGCTTAGCCGAGATCGCTATCTGAAATAGGAGCGACGAAAATTGAACAAATGTGATAGAATTTCGCTGAATTCTTATATTAACCAAAATATAAAATGATCTAATCGGGTCTCTGATTGCCCTATCATAGAAGTTTAATAGTGCATTTTACTTGCCATTCCACGCGCTTTAAGATGCCGCCTAGTCCTGTACGCTATCTGAAATAGCAGCGACGTAAGTTGAACAAATGTGATAGAATTTCGCTGAATTCTTTTATTAACCATAATGTAAAATGATCTGATCGGGGCTCTGATCGCCATAGCCTAGAAGTTTAATAGTGCATTTTATTCGCCATTTCATGCGCTTTGAGATGCCGCTTAGCCGAGTTCGCTATCTGAAATAGGAGCGACGTAAATTGAACAAATGTGATAAAATTACCCTGAAATCTTATATTAAACAAAATATAAAATGATCTAATCGGGTCTCTGATTGCCCTATCATAGAAGTTTAATAGTGCATTTCACTCGTCATTTCATGCGCTTTGTGATGCCGCTAAGCCCAATAAGCTATCTGTAATAGGAGTGACGTAAATTGAACAAATGTGATAAAATTTCGCTGAATTCTTATGTTAACCAAAATATAAAATGATCTAATCGGGTCTCTGATTGCCCTATCATAGAAATTTAATAGTGCAGTTTACTTGACATTCCACGCGCTTTAAAATGCCGCCTAGCCCAGTACGCTATCTGAAATAGGAGCGACGTAAATTGAACAAATGTGATAAAATTTCCCTGAAATCTTATATTAAACAAAATATAAAATGATCTAATCGGGTCTCTGATTGCCCTATCATAGAAGTTTAATAGTGCATTGCACTCGTCATTTCATGCGCTTTGTGATGCCGCTAAGCCCAATAAGCTATCTGTAATAGGAGCGACGTAAATTGAACAAATGTGATAGAATTTCGCTGAATTCTTATGTTAAACAAAATATAAAATGATCTAATCGGGTCTCTGTTCGCCCTACCGTAGAAGTCTGATAGTGCATTTCACTCGCCATTTCATGCGCTTTGAGATGCCGCCTATCCCAGTACGCTATCTGAAATAGGAGCGACGTAAGTTGAACAAATGTGATAGAATTACGCTGCATTCTCATATTAAGCGTAATATAAAATGATCTAATCGGGTCTCTGTTTGCCTTATCCTAGAAATTTAATAGCGCGTTTTACTCGCCACTCCACGCGCTTTAAGATGCCGCCTAGCCCAGTATGCTACCTGAAATAGGAGCGACGTAAATTGAACAAATGTGATAGAATTTCGCTGAATTCTTAAATTAACCATAATATAAAATGATCTTATCGGGACTCTGTTTGCCCTACCCTAGAACTTTAATAGTGCATTTTACTCGCCATTTCATGCGCTTTCAGATGCCTCTTAGCCCAATACGCTATCTGAAATAGGAGCGACAGAAGTTGAACAAATGTGATAGAATTTCGCTGAATTCTTTTATTAACCATAATGTAAAATGATCTGATCGGGTCTCTGTTCGCCCTAGCCTACAAGTTTAATAGTGCATTTTATTCGCCACTTCATGCGCTTTGAGATGCCGCTTAGCCGAGTTCGCTATCTGAAATAGGAGCGACGTAAATTGAACAAATGTGATAGAATTTCGCTGAATTCTTATATTAACCAAAATATAAAATGATCTAATCGGGTCTCTGATTGCCCTATCATAGAAGTTTAATAGTGCATTTTACTTGCCATTCCACGCGCTTTAAGCTGCCGCCTAGCCCAGTACGCTATCTGAAATAGCAGCGACGTAAGTTGAACAAATGTGATACAATTTCCGTGAATTCTTATATTAACCTTAATGTAAAATGATCTAATCGGGTCTCTGTTCGCCCTACCATAGAAGTCTAATAGTGCATTTCACTCGCCATTTCATGCGCTTTGAGATGCCGCTTAGACCAATACGCTATTTGAAATACGAGCGACGTAAATTGAACAAATGTGATAGAATTACGCTGTATTCTTATATTAACCGTAATATAAAATGATCTAATCGGGTCTCTGTTTGGCTTATCCTAGAAGTTTAATGGTGCATTTTACTCGCCATTTCATGCGCTTTGAGATGCCGCATATCCCAATACGCTATCTGAAATAGGAGCGACGTAAATTGAACAAATGTGATAGAATTTCGCTGAATTCTTAAATTAACCATAATATGAAATGATGTAATCGGGTCTCTGTTTGTCCTACCCTAGAAGTTTAACAGTGCATTTTACTCGCCATTTCATGCGCTTTGAGATGCCGCATAGCCCAATACGCTATCTGAAATAGGAGCGACGTAAATTGAACAAATGTGATAGAATTTCGCTGAATTCTTAAATTAACCGTAATATAAAATGATCTTATCGGGACTCTGTTTGCCCTACCCTAGAACTTTAATAGTGCATTTTACTCGCCATTTCATGCGCTTTCAGATGCCTCTTAGCCCAATACGCTAACTGAAATAGGAGCGACGTAAATTGAACAAATATGATAGAATTTCGCTGAATTCTTAAATTAACCATAATATAAAATGATCTTATCGGGACTCTGTTTGCCCTACCCTAGAACTTTAATAGTGCATTTTACTCGCCATTTCATGCGCTTTGAGATGCCGCTTAGCCGAATACGCTAACTGAAATAGGAGCGACGTAAATTGAACAAATGTGATAGAATTTTGCTGAATTCTTAAATTAACCATAATATAAAATGATCTAATCGGGTCTCTGTTCGCCCTACCATAGAAGTCTAATAGTGCATTTCACTCGCCATTCCACGCGCTTTAAGATGCCGCCTACCCCAGTACGCTATCTGAAATAGGAGCGACGAAAATTGAACAAATGTGATAGAATTTCGCTGAATTCTTTTATGAACCATAATGTAAAATGATCTAATCGGGTCTCTGTTCGCCATAGCCTAGAAGTTTAATAGCGCATTTTATTCGCCATTTCATGCGCTTTGAGATGCCGCTTAGCTCAATACGCTATTTGAAATACGAGCGACGTAAATTGAACAAATGTGATAGAATTACGCTGAATTCTTATATTAACCGTAATATAAAATGATCTAATCGTGTCTCTGTTTGCCTTATCCTAGAAGTTTAGTATTGCATTTTACTCGCCATTTCATGCGCTTTGAGATGCCGTTTAGCCCAATACGCCATCTGAAATAGGAGCGACGTAAGTTGAACAAATGTGATAGAATTTCGCTGAATTCTTTTATTAACCATAATGTAAAATGATCTGATCGGGGCTCTGTTCGCCCTAGCCTAGAAGTTTAATAGTGCATTTTATTCGCCATTTCATGCGCTTTGAGATGCCGCTTAGCCGAGTTCGCTATCTGAAATAGGAGCGACGTAAATTGAACAAATGTGATAGAATTTCCGTGAATTCTTATATTAACCTTAATGTAAAATGATCTAATCGGGTCTCTGTTCGCCCTACCATAGAAGTCTAATAGTGCATTTCACTCGCCATTTCATGCGCTTTGAGATGCCGCTTAGCCCAATACGCTATTTGAAATACGAGCGACGTAAATTGAACAAATGTGATAGAATTACGCTGTATTCTTATATTAACCGTAATATAAAATGATCTAATCGGGTCTCTGTTTGGCTTATCCCAGAAGTTTAATGGTGCATTTTACTCGCCATTTCATGCGCTTTGAGATGCCGCTTAGCCCAATACGCTATCTGAAATAGGAGCGACGTAAGTTGAACAAATGTGATAGAATTTCGCTGAATTCTTTTATTAACCATAATGTAAAATGATCTGATCGGGTCTCTGTTCGCCCTAGCCTACAAGTTTAATGGTGCATTTTATTCGCCACTTCATGCGCTTTCAGATGCCGCTTAGCCGAGATCGCTATCTGAAATAGGAGCGACGAAAATTGAACAAATGTGATAGAATTTCGCTGAATTCTTATATTAACCAAAATATAAAATGATCTAATCGGGTCTCTGATTGCCCTATCATAGAAGTTTAATAGTGCATTTTACTTGCCATTCCACGCGCTTTAAGATGCCGCCTAGTCCTGTACGCTATCTGAAATAGCAGCGACGTAAGTTGAACAAATGTGATAGAATTTCGCTGAATTCTTTTATTAACCATAATGTAAAATGATCTGATCGGGGCTCTGATCGCCATAGCCTAGAAGTTTAATAGTGCATTTTATTCGCCATTTCATGCGCTTTGAGATGCCGCTTAGCCGAGTTCGCTATCTGAAATAGGAGCGACGTAAATTGAACAAATGTGATAAAATTACCCTGAAATCTTATATTAAACAAAATATAAAATGATCTAATCGGGTCTCTGATTGCCCTATCATAGAAGTTTAATAGTGCATTTCACTCGTCATTTCATGCGCTTTGTGATGCCGCTAAGCCCAATAAGCTATCTGTAATAGGAGTGACGTAAATTGAACAAATGTGATAAAATTTCGCTGAATTCTTATGTTAACCAAAATATAAAATGATCTAATCGGGTCTCTGATTGCCCTATCATAGAAATTTAATAGTGCAGTTTACTTGACATTCCACGCGCTTTAAAATGCCGCCTAGCCCAGTACGCTATCTGAAATAGGAGCGACGTAAATTGAACAAATGTGATAAAATTTCCCTGAAATCTTATATTAAACAAAATATAAAATGATCTAATCGGGTCTCTGATTGCCCTATCATAGAAGTTTAATAGTGTATTTCACTCGTCATTTCATGCGCTTTAAGATGCCGCCTAGCCCAGTACGCTATCTGAAATAGGAGCGACGTAAATTGAACAAATGTGATAGAATTTTGCTGAATCCTTAAATTAACCATAATATAAAATGATCTAATCGGGTCTCTGATTGCCCTATCACAGAATTTTAATAGTGCATTTCACTCGTCATTTCATGCGCTTTGAGATGCCGCTTAGCCCAATATGCTATCTGAAATAGGAGCGACGTAAATTGAACAAATGTGATGGAATTTCGCTGAATTCTTTTATTAACCAAAATGTAAAATGATCTAATCCGGTCTCTGTTCGCCCTACCATAGAAGTCTAATAGTTCATTTCACTCGCCACTCCACGCGCTTTAAGATGCCGCCGAGCCCAGTACCCTATCTGAAATAGTAACGACGTAAATTGAACAAATGTGATAGAATTTTGCTGAATTCTTAAATTAACCATAATATAAAATGATCTAATCGGGTCTCTGTTTGCCCTACGCTAGAAGTTTAATAGTGCATTTTACTCGCCATTTCATGCGCTTTGAGGTGCCGCTTAGCCCAATACGCTATCTCAAAGAGGAGCGACGTAATTTGAACGAATGTGATAGAATTTCGCTGAATTCTTTTATTAACCATAATGTAAAATGATCTGATCGGGTCTCTGTTCGCCCTAGCCTACAAGTTTAATGGTGCATTTTATTCGCCACTTCATGCGCTTTGAGATGCCGCTTAGCCGAGATCGCTATCTGAAATAGGAGCGACGTAAATTGAACAACTGTGATAGAATTTCGCTGAATTCTTATATTAACCAAAATATAAAATGATCTAATCGGGTCTCTGATTGCCCTATCATAGAATTTTAATAGTGCATTTTACTCGCCATTCCACGCGCTTTAAGATGCCGCCTACCCCAGTACGCTATCTGAAATAGGAGCGACGTAAATTGAACAAATGTGATAGAATTTTGCTGAATTCTTATATTAACCAAAATATAAAATGATCTAATCGGGTCTCTGATTGCCCTATCGTAGAAGTTTAGTAGTGCATTTTACTCGCCATTCCACGCGCTTTAAGATGCCGCCTAGCCCAGTATGCTATCTGAAATAGGAGCGACGTAAATTGAACAAATGTGATAGAATTTCGCTGAATTCTTAAATTAACCATAATATAAAATGATCTCATCGGGACTCTGTCTGACCTACCCTAGAAGTTTAATAGTGCATTTTACTCGCCATTTCATGCGCTTTGAGATGCCGCTTAGCCCAATACGCTATCTGAAATAGGACCGACAGAAGTTGAACAAATGTGATAGAATTTCGCTGAATTTTTTTATTAACCATAATGTAAAATGATCTGATCGGGTCTCTGTTCGCCCTAGCCTACAAGTTTAATGGTGCATTTTATTCGCCATTTCATGCGCTTTGAGATGCCGCTTAGCCGAGTTCGCTATCTGAAATAGGAGCGACGTAAATTAAACAAATGTGATAAAATTTCCCTGAAATCTTATATTAAACAAAATATAAAATGATCTAATCGGGTCTCTGATTGCCCTATCATAGAAGTTTAATAGTGCATTTCACTCGTCATTTCATGCGCTTTGTGATGCCGCTAAGCCCAATAAGCTATCTGTAATAGGAGTGACGTAAATTGAACAAATGTGATAAAATTTCGCTGAATTCTTATGTTAACCAAAATATAAAATGATCTAATCGGGTCTCTGATTGCCCTATCATAGAAATTTAATAGTGCAGTTTACTTGACATTCCACGCGCTTTAAAATGCCGCCTAGCCCAGTACGCTATCTGAAATAGGAGCGACGTAAATTGAACAAATGTGATAAAATTTCCCTGAAATCTTATATTAAACAAAATATAAAATGATCTAATCGGGTCTCTGATTGCCCTATCATAGAAGTTTAATAGTGTATTTCACTCGTCATTTCATGCGCTTTAAGATGCCGCCTAGCCCAGTACGCTATCTGAAATAGGAGCGACGTAAATTGAACAAATGTGATAGAATTTTGCTGAATCCTTAAATTAACCATAATATAAAATGATCTAATCGGGTCTCTGATTGCCCTATCACAGAATTTTAATAGTGCATTTCACTCGTCATTTCATGCGCTTTGAGATGCCGCTTAGCCCAATATGCTATCTGAAATAGGAGCGACGTAAATTGAACAAATGTGATGGAATTTCGCTGAATTCTTTTATTAACCAAAATGTAAAATGATCTAATCGGGTCTCTGTTCGCCCTACCATAGAAGTCTAATAGTTCATTTCACTCGCCATTCCACGCGCTTTAAGATGCCGCCGAGCCCAGTACCCTATCTGAAATAGTAACGACGTAAATTGAACAAATGTGATAGAATTTTGCTGAATTCTTAAATTAACCATAATATAAAATGATCTAATCGGGTCTCTGTTTGCCCTACGCTAGAAGTTTAATAGTGCATTTTACTCGCCATTTCATGCGCTTTGAGGTGCCGCTTAGCCCAATACGCTATCTCAAATAGGAGCGACGTAATTTGAACGAATGTGATAGAATTTCGCTGAATTCTTTTATTAACCATAATGTAAAATGATCTGATCGGGTCTCTGTTCGCCCTAGCCTACAAGTTTAATGGTGCATTTTATTCGCCACTTCATGCGCTTTGAGATGCCGCTTAGCCGAGATCGCTATCTGAAATAGGAGCGACGTAAATTGAACAACTGTGATAGAATTTCGCTGAATTCTTATATTAACCAAAATATAAAATGATCTAATCGGGTCTCTGATTGCCCTATCATAGAATTTTAATAGTGCATTTTACTCGCCATTCCACGCGCTTTAAGATGCCGCCTACCCCAGTACGCTATCTGAAATAGGAGCGACGTAAATTGAACAAATGTGATAGAATTTTGCTGAATTCGTAAATTAACCATAATATAAAATGATCTAATCGGGTCTCTTTTTGCCCTACCCTAGAAGTTTCATAGTGCATTTTACTCGCCATTTCATGCGCTTTGAGATGCCGCTTAGCCCAATACGCTATCTGAAATAGGAGCGACGTAAGTTGAACAAATGTGATAGAATTTCGCTGAATTCTTTTATTAACCATAATGTAAAATGATCTGATCGGGTCTCTGTTCGCCCTAGCCTACAAGTTTAATGGTGCATTTTATTCGCCACTTCATGCGCTTTGAGATGCCGCTTAGCCGAGATCGCTATCTGAAATAGGAGCGACGTAAATTGAACAACTGTGATAGAATTTCGCTGAATTCTTATATTAACCAAAATATAAAATGATCTAATCGGGTCTCTGATTGCCCTATCATAGAAGTTTAATAGTGCATTTTACTTGCCATTCCACGCGCTTTAAGATGCCGCCTAGCCCAGTACGCTATCTGAAATAGCAGCGACGTAAGTTGAACAAATGTGATAGAATTTCGCTGAATTCTTTTATTAACCATAATGTAAAATGATCTGATCGGGGCTCTGATCGCCATAGCCTAGAAGTTTAATAGTGCATTTTATTCGCCATTTCATGCTCTTTGAGATGCCGCTTAGCTGAGTTCGCTATCTGAAATAGGAGCGACGTAAATTGAACAAATGTGATAAAATTTCCCTGAAATCTTATATTAAACAAAATATAAAATGATCTAATCGGGTCTCTGATTGCCCTATCATAGAAGTTTAATAGTGCATTTCACTCGTCATTTCATGCGCTTTAAGATGCCGCCTAGCCCAGTACGCTATCTGAAATAGGAGCGACGTAAATTGAACAAATGTGATAGAATTTTGCTGAATTCTTAAATTAACCATAATATAAAATGATCTAATCGGGACTCTGATTGCCCTATCATAGAATTTTAATAGTGCATTTCACTCGTCATTTCATGCGCTTTGAGATGCCGCTTAGCCCAATATGCTATCTGAAATAGGAGCGACGTAAATTGAACAAATGTGATGGAATTTCGCTGAATTCTTTTATTAACCAAAATGGAAAATGATCTAATCGGGTCTCTGTTCGCCCTAGCCTAGAAGTCTAATAGTGCATTTCACTCGCTATTTCATGCGCTTTGAGATGCAGCCTAGCCCAGTACGCTATCTGAAATAGGAGCGGCGTAAGTTGAACAACTGTGCTGGAATTACGCTGCATTCTTATATTAACCGTAATATAAAATGATCTAATCGGGTCTCTGTTTGCCTTATTCTAGAAGTTTAATAGCGCGTTTTTCTCGCCATTCCACGCGCTTTAGGAAGCCGCCTGGCGCAGTATGCTATCTGAAATAGGAGCGACGTAAATTGAACAAATGTGATAGAATTTCGCTGAATTCTTAAATTAACCATAATATAAAATGATCGAATCGGGTCTCTGTTTGCGTTATCCTAGAAGTTTAATAGTGCATTATACTCGCCATTTCATGCGCTTTTAGATGCCGCCTAGCCCAGTACGCTATCTGAAACAGGAGCGACGTAAATTGAACAAATGTGATAGAATTTCCGTGAATTCTTATATCAACCTTAATGTAAAATGATCTAATCGGGTCTCTGTTCGCCCTACCGTAGAAGTCTAATAGTGCATTTCACTCGCCATTTCATGCGCTTTGAGATGCCGCCTATCCCAGTACGCTATCTGAAATAGGAGCGACGTAAGTTGAACAAATGTGATAGAATTACGCTGCATTCTCATATTAAGCGTAATATAAAATGATCTAATCGGGTCTCTGTTTGCCTTATCCTAGAAGTTTAATAGCGCGTTTTACTCGCCACTCCACGCGCTTTAAGATGCCGCCTAGCCCAGTATGCTACCTGAAATAGGAGCGACGTAAATTGAACAAATGTGATAGAATTTCCGTGAATTCTTATATCAACCTTAATGTAAAATGATCTAATCGGGTCTCTGTTCGCCCTACCGTAGAAGTCTAATAGTGCATTTTATTCACCATTTCATGCGCTTTTAGATGCCGCCTAGCCCAGTACGCTATCTGAAATAGGAGCGACGTAAATTGAACAAATGTGATACAATTTCCCTGAAATCTTATATTAAACAAAATATAAAGTGATCTAATCGGGTCTCTGATTGCCCTATCATAGAAGTTTAGTAGTGCATTTTACTCGCCATTCCACGCGCTTTAAGATGCCGCCTAGCCCAGTACGATATCTGAAATAGGAGCGACGTAAGTTGAACAAATGGGATAGAATTTCGCAGAATTCTTATATTAACCAAAATATAAAATGATCTAATCTGGTCTCTGTTCGCCCTAGCCTAGAAGTTAAATAGTGCACTTTGTTCGCCATTTCATGCGTTTTGAGATGCCGCTTAGCCCAATAAGCTGTCTGAAATAGGAGCGACGTAAATTGAACAAATGTGATAGAATTTCGCAGAATTCTTATATTAACCAAAATATAAAATGATCTAATCTGGTCTCTGTTCGCCCTAGCCTAGAAGTTTAATAGTGCACTTTGTTCGCCATTTCATGCGTTTTGAGATGCCGCTTAGCCCAATACGCTTTCTGAAATAGGAGCGACGTAAATTGAACAAATGTGATAGAATTTTGCTGAATTCTTAAATTAACCATAATATAAAATGAACTAATCGGGTCTCTGTTCGCCCTAACATAGAAGTCTAATAGTGCATTTCACTCGCCATTCCACGCGCTTTAAGATGCCGCCTAGCCCAGTATGCTATCTGAAATAGGAGCGACGTAAATTGAACAAATGTGATAGAATTTCGCTGAATTCTTAAATTAACCATAATATAAAATGATCTCATCGGGACTCTGTCTGACCTACCCTAGAAGTTTAATAGTGCATTTTACTCGCCATTTCATGCGCTTTGAGATGCCGCTTAGCCCAATACGCTATCTGAAATAGGAGCGACAGAAGTTGAACAAATGTGATAGAATTTCGCTGAATTTTTTTATTAACCATAATGTAAAATGATCTGATCGGGTCTCTGTTCGCCCTAGCCTACAAGTTTAATGGTGCATTTTATTCGCCATTTCATGCGCTTTGAGATGCCGCTTAGCCGAGTTCGCTATCTGAAATAGGAGCGACGTAAATTAAACAAATGTGATAAAATTTCCCTGAAATCTTATATTAAACAAAATATAAAATGATCTAATCGGGTCTCTGATTGCCCTATCATAGAAGTTTAATAGTGCATTTCACTCGTCACTTCATGCGCTTTGTGATGCCGCTAAGCCCAATAAGCTATCTGTAATAGGAGTGACGTAAATTGAACAAATGTGATAAAATTTCTCTGAATTCTTATGTTAACCAAAATATAAAATGATCTAATCGGGTCTCTGATTGCCCTATCATAGAAATTTAATAGTGCAGTTTACTTGACATTCCACGCGCTTTAAAATGCCGCCTAGCCCAGTACGCTATCTGAAATAGGAGCGACGTAAATTGAACAAATGTGATAAAATTTCCCTGAAATCTTATATTAAACAAAATATAAAATGATCTAATCGGGTCTCTGATTGCCCTATCATAGAAGTTTAATAGTGTATTTCACTCGTCATTTCATGCGCTTTAAGATGCCGCCTAGCCCAGTACGCTATCTGAAATAGGAGCGACGTAAATTGAACAAATGTGATAGAATTTTGCTGAATCCTTAAATTAACCATAATATAAAATGATCTAATCGGGTCTCTGATTGCCCTATCACAGAATTTTAATAGTGCATTTCACTCGTCATTTCATGCGCTTTGAGATGCCGCTTAGCCCAATATGCTATCTGAAATAGGAGCGACGTAAATTGAACAAATGTGATGGAATTTCGCTGAATTCTTTTATTAACCAAAATGTAAAATGATCTAATCGGGTCTCTGTTCGCCCTACCATAGAAGTCTAATAGTTCATTTCACTCGCCATTCCACGCGCTTTAAGATGCCGCCGAGCCCAGTACCCTATCTGAAATAGTAACGACGTAAATTGAACAAATGTGATAGAATTTTGCTGAATTCTTAAATTAACCATAATATAAAATGATCTAATCGGGTCTCTGTTTGCCCTACGCTAGAAGTTTAATAGTGCATTTTACTCGCCATTTCATGCGCTTTGAGGTGCCGCTTAGCCCAATACGCTATCTCAAATAGGAGCGACGTAATTTGAACGAATGTGATAGAATTTCGCTGAATTCTTTTATTAACCATAATGTAAAATGATCTGATCGGGTCTCTGTTCGCCCTAGCCTACAAGTTTAATGGTGCATTTTATTCGCCACTTCATGCGCTTTGAGATGCCGCTTAGCCGAGATCGCTATCTGAAATAGGAGCGACGTAAATTGAACAACTGTGATAGAATTTCGCTGAATTCTTATATTAACCAAAATATAAAATGATCTAATCGGGTCTCTGATTGCCCTATCATAGAATTTTAATAGTGCATTTTACTCGCCATTCCACGCGCTTTAAGATGCCGCCTACCCCAGTACGCTATCTGAAATAGGAGCGACGTAAATTGAACAAATGTGATAGAATTTTGCTGAATTCGTAAATTAACCATAATATAAAATGATCTAATCGGGTCTCTTTTTGCCCTACCCTAGAAGTTTCATAGTGCATTTTACTCGCCATTTCATGCGCTTTGAGATGCCGCTTAGCCCAATACGCTATCTGAAATAGGAGCGACGTAAGTTGAACAAATGTGATAGAATTTCGCTGAATTCTTTTATTAACCATAATGTAAAATGATCTGATCGGGTCTCTGTTCGCCCTAGCCTACAAGTTTAATGGTGCATTTTATTCGCCACTTCATGCGCTTTGAGATGCCGCTTAGCCGAGATCGCTATCTGAAATAGGAGCGACGTAAATTGAACAACTGTGATAGAATTTCGCTGAATTCTTATATTAACCAAAATATAAAATGATCTAATCGGGTCTCTGATTGCCCTATCATAGAAGTTTAATAGTGCATTTTACTTGCCATTCCACGCGCTTTAAGATGCCGCCTAGCCCAGTACGCTATCTGAAATAGCAGCGACGTAAGTTGAACAAATGTGATAGAATTTCGCTGAATTCTTTTATTAACCATAATGTAAAATGATCTGATCGGGGCTCTGATCGCCACAGCCTAGAAGTTTAATAGTGCATTTTATTCGCCATTTCATGCTCTTTGAGATGCCGCTTAGCTGAGTTCGCTATCTGAAATAGGAGCGACGTAAATTGAACAAATGTGATAAAATTTCCCTGAAATCTTATATTAAACAAAATATAAAATGATCTAATCGGGTCTCTGATTGCCCTATCATAGAAGTTTAATAGTGCATTTCACTCGTCATTTCATGCGCTTTAAGATGCCGCCTAGCCCAGTACGCTATCTGAAATAGGAGCGACGTAAATTGAACAAATGTGATAGAATTTTGCTGAATTCTTAAATTAACCATAATATAAAATGATCTAATCGGGACTCTGATTGCCCTATCATAGAATTTTAATAGTGCATTTCACTCGTCATTTCATGCGCTTTGAGATACCGCTTAGCCCAATATGCTATCTGAAATAGGAGCGACGTAAATTGAACAAATGTGATGGAATTTCGCTGAATTCTTTTATTAACCAAAATGGAAAATGATCTAATCGGGTCTCTGTTCGCCCTAGCCTAGAAGTCTAATAGTGCATTTCACTCGCTATTTCATGCGCTTTGAGATGCAGCCTAGCCCAGTACGCTATCTGAAATAGGAGCGGCGTAAGTTGAACAACTGTGCTGGAATTACGCTGCATTCTTATATTAACCGTAATATAAAATGATCTAATCGGGTCTCTGTTTGCCTTATTCTAGAAGTTTAATAGCGCGTTTTTCTCGCCATTCCACGCGCTTTAGGAAGCCGCCTGGCGCAGTATGCTATCTGAAATAGGAGCGACGTAAATTGAACAAATGTGATAGAATTTCGCTGAATTCTTAAATTAACCATAATATAAAATGATCGAATCGGGTCTCTGTTTGCGTTATCCTAGAAGTTTAATAGTGCATTATACTCGCCATTTCATGCGCTTTTAGATGCCGCCTAGCCCAGTACGCTATCTGAAACAGGAGCGACGTAAATTGAACAAATGTGATAGAATTTCCGTGAATTCTTATATCAACCTTAATGTAAAATGATCTAATCGGGTCTCTGTTCGCCCTACCGTAGAAGTCTAATAGTGCATTTCACTCGCCATTTCATGCGCTTTGAGATGCCGCCTATCCCAGTACGCTATCTGAAATAGGAGCGACGTAAGTTGAACAAATGTGATAGAATTACGCTGCATTCTCATATTAAGCGTAATATAAAATGATCTAATCGGGTCTCTGTTTGCCTTATCCTAGAAGTTTAATAGCGCGTTTTACTCGCCACTCCACGCGCTTTAAGATGCCGCCTAGCCCAGTATGCTACCTGAAATAGGAGCGACGTAAATTGAACAAATGTGATAGAATTTCCGTGAATTCTTATATCAACCTTAATGTAAAATGATCTAATCGGGTCTCTGTTCGCCCTACCGTAGAAGTCTAATAGTGCATTTTATTCACCATTTCATGCGCTTTTAGATGCCGCCTAGCCCAGTACGCTATCTGAAATAGGAGCGACGTAAATTGAACAAATGTGATACAATTTCCCTGAAATCTTATATTAAACAAAATATAAAGTGATCTAATCGGGTCTCTGATTGCCCTATCATAGAAGTTTAGTAGTGCATTTTACTCGCCATTCCACGCGCTTTAAGATGCCGCCTAGCCCAGTACGATATCTGAAATAGGAGCGACGTAAGTTGAACAAATGGGATAGAATTTCGCAGAATTCTTATATTAACCAAAATATAAAATGATCTAATCTGGTCTCTGTTCGCCCTAGCCTAGAAGTTAAATAGTGCACTTTGTTCGCCATTTCATGCGTTTTGAGATGCCGCTTAGCCCAATAAGCTGTCTGAAATAGGAGCGACGTAAATTGAACAAATGTGATAGAATTTCGCAGAATTCTTATATTAACCAAAATATAAAATGATCTAATCTGGTCTCTGTTCGCCCTAGCCTAGAAGTTTAATAGTGCACTTTGTTCGCCATTTCATGCGTTTTGAGATGCCGCTTAGCCCAATACGCTTTCTGAAATAGGAGCGACGTAAATTGAACAAATGTGATAGAATTTTGCTGAATTCTTAAATTAACCATAATATAAAATGAACTAATCGGGTCTCTGTTCGCCCTACCATAGAAGTTTAATAGTGCATTTCACTCGCCATTCCACGCGCTTTAAGATGCCGCCGTGCCCAGTACCCTATCTGAAATAGTAACGACGTAAATTGAACAAATGTGATAGAATTTTGCTGAATTCTTAAATTAACCATAATATAAAATGATCTAATCGGGTCTCTGTTTGCCCTACGCTAGAAGTTTAATAGTGCATTTTACTCGCCATTTCATGCGCTTTGAGATGCCGCTTAGCCCAATACGCTATCTCAAATAGGAGCGACGTAATTTGAACGAATGTGATAGAATTTCGCTGAATTCTTTTATTAACCATAATGTAAAATGATCTGATCGGGTCTCTGTTCGCCCTAGCCTAGAAGTTTAATAGTGCATTTTATTCGCCATTTCATGCGCTTTGAGATGCCGCTTAGCCGAGTTCGCTATCTGAAATAGGAGCGACGTAAATTGAACAAATGTGATAAAATTTACCTGAAATCTTATATTAACCATAATATAAAATGATCTAATCGGGTCTCTGATTGCCCTATCATAGAATTTTAATAGTGCATTTTACTCGCCATTCCACGCGCTTTAAGATGCCGCCTACCCCAGTACGCTATCTGAAATAGGAGCGACGTAAATTGAACAAATGTGATAGAATTTTGCTGAATTCGTAAATTAACCATAATATAAAATGATCTAATCGGGTCTCTTTTTGCCCTACCCTAGAAGTTTCATAGTGCATTTTACTCGCCATTTCATGCGCTTTGAGATGCCGCTTAGCCCAATACGCTATCTGAAATAGGAGCGACGTAAGTTGAACAAATGTGATAGAATTTCGCTGAATTCTTTTATTAACCATAATGTAAAATGATCTGATCGGGTCTCTGTTCGCCCTAGCCTACAAGTTTAATGGTGCATTTTATTCGCCACTTCATGCGCTTTGAGATGCCGCTTAGCCGAGATCGCTATCTGAAATAGGAGCGACGAAAATTGAACAAATGTGATAGAATTTCGCTGAATTCTTATATTAACCATAATATAAAATGATCTAATCGGGTCTCTGATTGCCCTATCATAGAAGTTTAATAGTGCATTTTACTTGCCATTCCACGCGCTTTAAGATGCCGCCTAGCCCTGTACGCTATCTGAAATAGCAGCGACGTAAGTTGATCAAATGTGATAGAATTTCGCTGAATTCTTTTATTAACCATAATGTAAAATGATCTGATCGGGGCTCTGATCGCCATAGCCTAGAAGTTTAATAGTGCATTTTATTCGCCATTTCATGCGCTTTGAGATGCCGCTTAGCCGAGTTCGCTATCTGAAATAGGAGCGACGTAAATTGAACAAATGTGATAAAATTACCCTGAAATCTTATATTAAACAAAATATAAAATGATCTAATCGGGTCTCTGATTGCCCTATCATAGAAGTTTAATAGTGCATTTCACTCGTCATTTCATGCGCTTTGTGATGCCGCTAAGCCCAATAAGCTATCTGTAATAGGAGTGACGTAAATTGAACAAATGTGATAAAATTTCGCTGAATTCTTATGTTAACCATAATATAAAATGAACTAATCGGGTCTCTGTTCGCCCTATCATAGAAATTTAATAGTGCAGTTTACTTGACATTCCACGCGCTTTAAAATGCCGCCTAGCCCAGTACGCTATCTGAAATAGGAGCGACGTAAATTGAACAAATGTGATAAAATTTCCCTGAAATCTTATATTAAACAAAATATAAAATGATCTAATCGGGTCTCTGATTGCCCTATCATAGAAGTTTAATAGTGCATTTCACTCGTCATTTCATGCGCTTTAAGATGCCGCCTAGCCCAGTACGCTATCTGAAATAGGAGCGACGTAAATTGAACAAATGTGATAGAATTTTGCTGAATTCTTAAATTAACCATAATATAAAATGATCTAATCGGGTCTCTGATTGCCCTATCACAGAATTTTAATAGTGCATTTCACTCGTCATTTCATGCGCTTTGAGATGCCGCTTAGCCCAATATGCTATCTGAAATAGGAGCGACGTAAATTGAACAAATGTGATGGAATTTCGCTGAATTCTTTTATTAACCAAAATGTAAAATGATCTAATCGGGCCTCTGTTCGCCCTACCACAGAAGTCTAATAGTGCATTTCACTCGCTATTTTATGCGCTTTGAGATGCAGCCTAGCCCAGTACGCTATCTGAAATAGGAGCGACGTAAGTTGAACAAATGTGCTGGAATTACGCTGCATTCTTATATTAACCGTAATATAAAATTATCTAATCGGGTCTCTGTTTGCCTTATTCTAGAAGTTTAATAGCGCGTTTTACTCGCCATTCCACGCGCTTTAAGAAGCCGCCTTGCGCAGTATGCTATCTGAAATAGGAGCGACGTAAATTGAACAAATGTGATAGAATTTCGCTGAATTCTTAAATTAACCATAATATAAAATGATCTAATCGGGTCTCTGTTTGCGTTATCCTAGAAGTTTAATAGTGCATTATACTCGCCATTTCATGCGCTTTTAGATGCCGCCTAGCCCAGTACGCTATCTGAAACAGGAGCGACGTAAATTGAACAAATGTGATAGAATTTCCGTGAATTCTTATATCAACCGTAATGTAAAATGATCTAATCGGGTCTCTGTTCGCCCTACCGTAGAAGTCTAATAGTGCATTTCACTCGCCATTTTATGCGCTTTGAGATGCCGCCTATCCCAGTACGCTATCTGAAATAGGAGCGACGTAAGTTGAACAAATGTGATAGAATTACGCTGCATTCTCATATTAAGCGTAATATAAAATGATCTAATCGGGTCTCTGTTTGCCTTATCCTAGAAGTTTAATAGCGCGTTTTACTCACCACTCCACGCGCTTTAAGATGCCGCCTAGCCCAGTATGCTATCTGAAATAGGAGCGACGTAAATTGAACAAATGTGATAGAATTTCGCTGAATTCTTAAATTAACCATAATATAAAATGATCTAATCGGGTCTCTGTTTGCGTTATCCTAGAAGTTTAATAGTGCATTATACTCGCCATTTCATGCGCTTTTAGATGCCGCCTAGCCCAGTACGCTATCTGAAATAGGAGCGACGTAAATTGAACAAATGCGATAGAATTTTCCTGAATTCTTAAATTAACCATAATATAAAATGATCTAATCGGGTCTCTGATTGCCCTATCATAGAATTTTAATAGTGCATTTCACTCGTCATTTCATGCGCTTTGAGATGCCGCTTAGCCCAATATGCTATCTGAAATAGGAGCGACGTAAATTGAACAAATGTGATAGAATTTCGCTGAATTCTTTTATTAACCAAAATGTAAAATGATCTAATCGGGTCTCTGTTCGCCCTAGCCTAGAAGTTTAATAGTGCATTTCACTCGCCATTTCATGCGCTTTGAGATGCCGCTAAGCCCTATAAGCTATCTGAAATAGGAGCGACGT
This sequence comes from Macropis europaea, assembly GCA_916610135.2. NCBI lineage: Eukaryota > Metazoa > Arthropoda > Insecta > Hymenoptera > Melittidae > Macropis > Macropis europaea. Next base: position 62,186 of record CAKAJE020000304.1, read on the forward strand.
AAATTGAACAAATGTGATAGAATTTCGCTGAATTCTTTTATTAACCAAAATGTAAAATGATCTAATCGGGTCTCTGTTCGCCCTAGCCTAGAAGTTTAATAGTGCATTTCACTCGCCACTTCATGCGCTTTGAGATACCGCTTAGCCGAGTTCGCTATCTGAAATAGGAGCGACGTAAATTGAACAAATGTGATAGAATTTCGCTGAATTCTTATATTAACCAAAATATAAAATGATCTAATCGGGTCTCTGATTGCCCTATCATAGAAGTTTAATAGTGCATTTTACTTGCCATTCCACGCGCTTTAAGATGCCGCCTAGCCCAGTACGCTATCTGAAATAGCAGCGACGTAAGTTGAACAAATGTGATAGAACTTCGCTGAATTCTTTTATTAACCATAATGTAAAATGATCTGATCGGGGCTCTGATCGCCATAGCCTAGAAGTTTAATAGTGCATTTTATTCGCTATTTCATGCGCTCTGAGATGCCGCTTAGCCGAGTTCGCTATCTGAAATAGGAGCGACGTAAATTGAACAAATGTGATAAAATTTCCCTGAAATCTTATATTAAACAAAATATAAAATGATCTAATCGGGTCTCTGATTGCCCTATCATCGAAGTTTAATAGTGCATTTCACTCGTCATTTCATGCGCTTTGTGATGCCGCTAAGCCCAATAAGCTATCTGTAATAGGAGCGACGTAAATTGAACAAATGTGATAGAATTTCGCTGAATTCTTATGTTAACCAAAATATAAAATGATCTAATCGGGTCTCTGATTGCCCTATCATAGAAATTTAATAGTGCAGTTTACTTGACATTCCACGCGCTTTAAGATGCCGCCTAGCCCAGTACGCTATCTGAAATAGGAGCGACGTAAATTGAACAAATGTTATAAAATTTCCCTGACATCTTATATTAAACAAAATATAAAATGATCTAATCGGGTCTCTGATTGCCCTATCATAGAAATTTAATAGTGCAGTTTACTTGACATTCCACGCGCTTTAAGATGCCGCCTAGCCCAGTACGCTATCTGAAATAGGAGCGACGTAAATTGAACAAATGTGATAGAATTTTGCTGAATTCTTAAATTAACCATAATATAAAATGATCTAATCGGGTCTCTGATTGCCCTATCATAGAATTTTAATAGTGCACTTCACTCGTCATTTCATGCGCTTTGAGATGCCGCCAAGCCCAGTACGCTATCTGAAATAGGAGCGACGTAAATTGAACAAATGTGATGGAATTTCGCTGAATTCTTTTATTAACCAAAATGTAAAATGATCTAATCGTGTCTCTGTTTGCCCTACCCTAGAAGTTTAACAGTGCATTTCACTCGCCATTTCATGCGCTTTGAGGTGCCGCTTAGCCCAATATGCTAGCTGTAATAGGAGCGACGTAAATTGAACAAATGTGATAGAATTTCCCTGAAATCTTATATAAAACAAAATATAAAATGATCTAATCGGGTCTCTGATTGCCCTATCATGGAAGATTAGTAGTGCATTTTACTCACCCTTCCACGCGCTTTAAGATGCCGCCTAGCCCAGTACGCTATCTGAAATAGGAGCGACGTAAATTGAACAAATGTGCTCGAATTACGCTGCATTCTTATATTAAACGTAATATAAAATGATCTAATCGGGTCTCTGTTTGCCTTAACCTAGAAGTTTAATAGCGCGTTTTACTCGCCATTCCACGCGCTTTAAGAAGCCGCCTTGCGCAGTATGCTATCTGAAATAGGAGCGACGTAAATTGCACAAATGTGATAGAATTTCGCTGAATTCTTAAATTAACCATAATATAAAATGATCTAATCGGGTCTCTGTTTGCGTTATCCTAGAAGCTTAATAGTTCATTATACTCGCCATTTCATGCGCTTTGAGAGGCCGCTTAGCCCAATACGCTATCTGAAATAGGAGCGAAGTAAGTTGATCAAATTTGATAGAATTACGCTGAATTCTTATACTAATCGTAATATAAAATGATCTAATCGGGTCTCTGTTTGCCTTATCCTAGAAGTTTAATAGTGCATTATACTCGCCATTTCATGCGCTTTGCGATGCCGCTTAGGCCAATACGCTATCTGAAATAGGAGCGACGTAAATTGAATAAATGTGATAGAATTTCGCTGAATTCGTAAATTAACCATAATATGAAATGATTTAATCGGGTCTTTGTTTGCCCTAGCCTAGAAGTTTAATAGTGCATTTTACTCGCCATTTCATGCGCTTTCAGATGCCGCTTATCCCAATACGCTATCTGAAATAGGAGCGACGTAAATTGAACAAATGTGATAGAATTTCGCTGAATTCTTAAATTAACCATAATATAAAATGATCTTATCGGGTCTCTGTTTGCCCTGCCCAACAAGTTTAACAGTGCATTTTACTCGTCATTTCATGCGCTTTGAGATGCCGCTTAGCACAATACGCTATCTGGAATAGGAGCGACGTAAATTGAACAAATGTGATAGAATTTCGTTGCATTCTTATATTAACCAAAATATAAAATGATCTAATCGGGTCTCTGATTGCCCTATCATAGAAGTTTAATAGTGCATTTTACTCGCCATTCCACGCGCTTTAAGTTGCCGCCTAGCCCAGTACGCTATCTGAAATAGGAGCGACGTATATAGAACAAATGTGATAGAATTTCGCTGAATACTTATATTAACCAAAATATAAAATGATCTAATCAGGTCTCTGTTTGCCCTACCCTAGAAGTTTAATAGTGCATCTTATTCGTCATTTCATGCGCTTTGAGATGCCGCTTAGCCCAATACGCTATCTGAAATAGGAGCGACGTAAATTGAACAAATGTGATAGGATTTCGCTGAATTCTTAAATTAACCATAATATAAAATGATCTAATCGGGTCTCTGTTTGCCCTACCCTAGAAGTTTAATAGTGCATTTTACTCGCCATTTCATGCGCTTTGAGACGCCGCTTAGCCCAATACGCTATCTGAAATACGAGCGACGTAAATTGAACAAATGTGATAGAATTTCCCTGAATTCTTATATTAACCTTAATGTAAAATGATCTATTCGGGTCTCTGTTCGCCCTACCCTAGAAGTTTAATATTGCCTTTCACTCGTCATTTCATGCGCTTTGTGATGCCGCTTAGCCCAATACGCTATCTGAAATAGGAGCGACGTAAATTGAACAAATGTGATAGAATTTCGCTAAATTCTTATATTAACCAAAATATAAAATGATCTAATCGGATCTCTGATTGCCCTATCATAGAAGTTTAATAGTGCATTTTACTCGCCATTCCACGCGCTTTAAGTTGCCGCCTAGCCCAGTACGCTATCTGAAATAGGAGCCACGTAAGTTGAACAAGTGTGACAGAATTACGCTGAATTCTTATATTAACCAAAATATAAAATGATCTTATCGGGTCTTTGTTTGCCCTGCCCAACAAGTTTAACAGTGCATTTTACTCGTCATTTCATGCGCTTTGAGATGCCGCTTAGCACAATACGCTATCTGGAATAGGAGCGACGTAAATTGAACAAATGTGATAGAATTTCGTTGCATTCTTATATTAACCAAAATATAAAATGATCTAATCGGGTCTCTGATTGCCCTATCATAGAAGTTTAATAGTGCATTTTACTCGCCATTCCACGCGCTTTAAGTTGCCGCCTAGCCCAGTACGCTATCTGAAATAGGAGCGACGTATATTGAACAAATGTGATAGAATTTCGCTGAATTCTTATATTAACCAAAATATAAAATGATCTAATCAGGTCTCTGTTTGCCCTACCCTAGAAGTTTAATAGTGCATTTTATTCGTCATTTCATGCGCTTTGAGATGCCGCTTAGCCCAATACGCTATCTGAAATAGGAGCGACGTAAATTGAACAAATGTGATAGGATTTCGCTGAATTCTTAAATTAACCATAATATAAAATGATCTAATCGGGTCTCTGTTTGTCCTACCCTAGAAGTTTAATAGTGCATTTTACTCGCCATTTCATGCGCTTTGAGACGCCGCTTAGCCCAATACGCTATCTGAAATACGAGCGACGTAAATTGAACAAATGTGATAGAATTTCCCTGAATTCTTATATTAACCTTAATGTAAAATGATCTATTCGGGTCTCTGTTCGCCCTACCCTAGAAGTTTAATATTGCCTTTCACTCGTCACTTCATGCGCTTTGAGATGCCGCTTAGCCCAATACGCTATCTGACATAGGAGCGACGTAAATTGAGCACATGTGATAGAATTTCGCTAAATTCTTATATTAACCAAAATATAAAATGATCTAATCGGATCTCTGATTGCCCTATCATAGAAGTTTAATAGTGCATTTTACTCGCCATTCCACGCGCTTTAAGTTGCCGCCTAGCCCAGTACGCTATCTGAAATAGGAGCCACGTAAGTTGAACAAGTGTGACAGAATTACGCTGAATTCTTATATTAACCGTAATATAAAATGATCTAATCGGGTCTCTGATTGCCCTATCATAGAAGTTTAATAGGGCATTTTACTCGCCATTACATGCGCTTTGAGATGCCGCTTAGCCCAATACGCTACCTGAAATAGGAGCGACGTAAATTGAACAAATGTGATAGAATTTCGCTGAATTCTTATATTAACCAAAATATAAAATGATCTAATCCGGTCTCTGTTTGCCCTACCCTAGAAGTTTAATAGTGCATTTTACGAGCCATTTCTTGCGCTTTGAGATGCAGCTTAGCCCTATACGCTATCTGAAATAGGAGCGACGTAAATTGAACAAATGTGATAGAATTTCGCTGAATTCTTATATTAACCTTAATGTAACATGATCTAATCGGGTCTTTGTTCGCCCTACCCTAGAAGCTTAATAGTGCATTTCACTCGTCATTTCATGCGCTTTGAGATGCCGCTTAGCACAATATGCTATCTGAAATAGGAGCGACGTAAATTGAACAAATGTGATAGAATTACGCTGAATCCTTATATTAACCAAAATATAAAATGATCTAATCGGGTCTCTGATTGCCCTATCATAGAAGTTTAATAGTGCATTTTACTCGCCATTCCACGCGCTTTAAGATGCCGCCTAGCCCAGTATGCTATCTGAAATTGGAACGACGTAAATTGAACAAATGTGATAGAACTTCGCTGAATTCTTATATTAACCGTAATATGAAATGATCTTAGCGGGTCTCTGATTGCCCTACCCTAGAAGTTTAATAGTGCATTTTACTCGCCCTTTCGTGCGATTTGAGATGCCGCTTAGCCCAATACGCTAACTGAAATAGGAGCGACGTAAATTGAACAAATGTGACAGAATTACGCTGAATTCTTATATTAACCGTAATATAAAATGATCTAATCGGGTCTCTGTTTGCCTTATCCTAGAAGTTTAATAGTGCATTTTACTCGCCATTTCATGCGCTTTGAGATGCCGCTTAGCCCAATAAGCTATCTGAAATAGGAGCGATGTAAATTGAACAAATGTGATAGAATTTCGCTGAATTCTTAAATTAACCATAATATGAAATGACCTAATCGCGTCTCTGTTTGCCCTACCCTAGAAGTTTAATAGTGCATTTTACTCGTCATTTCATGCGCTTTGAGATGCCGCCTATCCCAGTACGCTATCTGAAATAGGAGCGACGTATATTGAACAAATGTGATAGAATTTCGCTGAATTCTTTTATTTACCATAATGTTAAATGATCTAATCGGGTCTCTGTTCGCCCTAGCGTAGACGCATAATAGTGCATTTTATTCGTCATTCCATGCGCTTTGAGATGCCGCTTAGCCGAATACGCTACCTGAAATAGGGGCGACGTAAATCGAACAAACGTGATAGAATTTCTCTGAATTCTTATGTTAACCAAAATATAAAATGATCTAATCGGGTCTCTGATTGCCCTATCATAGAAATTTAATAGTGCAGTTTACTTGACATTCCACGCGCTTTAAGATGCCGCCTAGCCCAGTACGCTATCTGAAATAGGAGCGACGTAAATTGAACAAATGTGATGAAATTTCCCTGAAGTCTTATATTAAACAAAATATAAAATGATCTAATCGGGTCTCTGATTGCCCTATCATAGAAGTTTAATAGTGCATTTCACTCGTCATTTCATGCGCTTTAAGATGCCGCCTAGCCCAGTACGCTATCTGAAATAGGAGCGACGTAAATTGAACAAATGTGATAGAATTTTGCTGAATTCTTAAATTAACCATAATATAAAATGATCTAATCGGGACTCTGATTGCCCTATCATAGAATTTTAATAGTGCATTTCACTCGTCATTTCATGCGCTTTGAGATGCCGCTTAGCCCAATATGCTATCTGAAATAGGAGCGACGTAAATTGAACAAATGTGATGGAATTTCGCTGAATTCTTTTATTAACCAAAATGGAAAATGATCTAATCGGGTCTCTGTTCGCCCTAGCCTAGAAGTCTAATAGTGCATTTCACTCGCTATTTCATGCGCTTTGAGATGCAGCCTAGCCCAGTACGCTATCTGAAATAGGAGCGACGTAAGTTGAACAACTGTGCTGGAATTACGCTGCATTCTTATATTAACCGTAATATAAAATGATCTAATCGGGTCTCTGTTTGCCTTATTCTAGAAGTTTAATAGCGCGTTTTTCTCGCCATTCCACGCGCTTTAGGAAGCCGCCTGGCGCAGTATGCTATCTGAAATAGGAGCGACGTAAATTGAACAAATGTGATAGAATTTCGCTGAATTCTTAAATTAACCATAATATAAAATGATCGAATCGGGTCTCTGTTTGCGTTATCCTAGAAGTTTAATAGTGCATTATACTCGCCATTTCATGCGCTTTTAGATGCCGCCTAGCCCAGTACGCTATCTGAAACAGGAGCGACGTAAATTGAACAAATGTGATAGAATTTCCGTGAATTCTTATATCAACCTTAATGTAAAATGATCTAATCGGGTCTCTGTTCGCCCTACCGTAGAAGTCTAATAGTGCATTTCACTCGCCATTTCATGCGCTTTGAGATGCCGCCTATCCCAGTACGCTATCTGAAATAGGAGCGACGTAAGTTGAACAAATGTGACAGAATTACGCTGCATTCTCATATTAAGCGTAATATAAAATGATCTAATCGGGTCTCTGTTTGCCTTATCCTAGAAGTTTAATAGCGCGTTTTACTCGCCACTCCACGCGCTTTAAGATGCCGCCTAGCCCAGTATGCTACCTGAAATAGGAGCGACGTAAATTGAACAAATGTGATAGAATTTCCGTGAATTCTTATATCAACCTTAATGTAAAATGATCTAATCGGGTCTCTGTTCGCCCTACCGTAGAAGTCTAATAGTGCATTTTATTCGCCATTTCATGCGCTTTTAGATGCCGCCTAGCCCAGTACGCTATCTGAAATAGGAGCGACGTAAATTGAACAAATGTGATACAATTTCCCTGAAATCTTATATTAAACAAAATATAAAGTGATCTAATCGGGTCTCTGATTGCCCTGTCATAGAAGTTTAGTAGTGCATTTTACTCGCCATTCCACGCGCTTTAAGATGCCGCCTAGCCCAGTACGATATCTGAAATAGGAGCGACGTAAGTTGAACAAATGGGATAGAATTTCGCAGAATTCTTATATTAACCAAAATATAAAATGATCTAATCTGGTCCCTGTTCGCCCTAGCCTAGAAGTTAAATAGTGCACTTTGTTCGCCATTTCATGCGTTTTGAGATGCCGCTTAGCCCAATAAGCTGTCTGAAATAGGAGCGACGTAAATTGAACAAATGTGATAGAATTTTGCTGAATTTTTAAATTAACCATAATATAAAATGAACTAATCGGGTCTCTGTTCGCCCTACCATAGAAGTCTAATAGTGCATTTCACTCGCCATTCCACGCGCTTTAAGATGCCGCCGTGCCCAGTACCCTATCTGAAATAGTAACGACGTAAATTGAACAAATGTGATAGAATTTTGCTGAATTCTTAAATTAACCATAATATAAAATGATCTAATCGGGTCTCTGTTTGCCCTATGCTAGAAGTTTAATAGTGCATTTTACTCGCCATTTCATGCGCTTTGAGATGCCGCTTAGCCCAATACGCTATCTCAAATAGGAGCGACGTAATTTGAACGAATGTGATAGAATTTCGCTGAATTCTTTTATTAACCATAATGTAAAATGATCTGATCGGGTCTCTGTTCGCCCTAGCCTAGAAGTTTAATAGTGCATTTTATTCGCCATTTCATGCGCTTTGAGATGCCGCTTAGCCGAGTTCGCTATCTGAAATAGGAGCGACGTAAATTGAACAAATGTGATAAAATTTACCTGAAATCTTATATTAACCATAATATAAAATGATCTAATCGGGTCTCTGATTGCCCTATCATAGAATTTTAATAGTGCATTTTACTCGCCATTCCACGCGCTTTAAGATGCCGCCTACCCCAGTACGCTATCTGAAATAGGAGCGACGTAAATTGAACAAATGTGATAGAATTTTGCTGAATTCGTAAATTAACCATAATATAAAATGATCTAATCGGGTCTCTTTTTGCCCTACCCTAGAAGTTTCATAGTGCATTTTACTCGCCATTTCATGCGCTTTGAGATGCCGCTTAGCCCAATACGCTATCTGAAATAGGAGCGACGTAAGTTGAACAAATGTAATAGAATTTCGCTGAATTCTTTTATTAACCATAATGTAAAATGATCTGATCGGGTCTCTGTTCGCCCTAGCCTACAAGTTTAATGGTGCATTTTATTCGCCACTTCATGCGCTTTGAGATGCCGCTTAGCCGAGATCGCTATCTGAAATAGGAGCGACGAAAATTGAACAAATGTGATAGAATTTCGCTGAATTCTTATATTAACCAAAATATAAAATGATCTAATCGGGTCTCTGATTGCCCTATCATAGAAGTTTAATAGTGCATTTTACTTGCCATTCCACGCGCTTTAAGATGCCGCCTAGCCCTGTACGCTATCTGAAATAGCAGCGACGTAAGTTGATCAAATGTGATAGAATTTCGCTGAATTCTTTTATTAACCATAATGTAAAATGATCTGATCGGGGCTCTGATCGCCATAGCCTAGAAGTTTAATAGTGCATTTTATTCGCCATTTCATGCGCTTTGAGATGCCGCTTAGCCGAGTTCGCTATCTGAAATAGGAGCGACGTAAATTGAACAAATGTGATAAAATTACCCTGAAATCTTATATTAAACAAAATATAAATTGATCTAATCGGGTCTCTGATTGCCCTATCATAGAAGTTTAATAGTGCATTTCACTCGTCATTTCATGCTCTTGTGATGCCGCTAAGCCCAATAAGCTATCTGTAATAGGAGTGACGTAAATTGAACAAATGTGATAAAATTTCGCTGAATGCTTATGTTAACCAAAATATAAAATGATCTAATCGGGTCTCTGATTGCCCTATCATAGAAATTTAATAGTGCAGTTTACTTGACATTCCACGCGCTTTAAAATGCCGCCTAGCCCAGTACGCTATCTGAAATAGGAGCGACGTAAATTGAACAAACGTGATAAAATTTCCCTGAAATCTTATATTAAACAAAATATAAAATGATCAAATCGGGTCTCTGATTGCCCTATCATAGAAGTTTAATAGTGCATTTCACTCGTCATTTCATGCGCTTTGAGGTGCCGCTTAGCACAATACGCTATCTGAAATAGGAGCAACGTAAACTGAACAAATGTGATAGAATTTCGCTGAATTCTTATATTAACCAAAATATAAAATGATCTAATCGGGACTCTGATTCCCTATCATAGAAGTTTAGTAGTGCATTTTACTCGCCCTTCCACGCGCTTTAAGAGGCCGCCTAGCCCAGTACGCTATCTGAAATAGAAGCGACGTAAGTTGAACAAATGTGATAGAATTACGCTGAATTCTTATATTAACCGTAATATAAAATGATCTAATCGGGTCTCTGTTTGCCTTACCCTAGAAGTTTAATAGTGCATTTTACTCGCCATTTCATGCGCTTTGAGATGCCGCTTAGCCCAATACGCATCTGAAATAGGAGCGACGTAAATTGAACAAATATGATACAATTACGCTGAATTCTTATATTAACCGTAATATAAAATCATCTAATCGGGTCTCTGTTTGCCTTACCCTAGAAGTTTAATAGTGCATTTTACTCCCCATTTCATGCGCTTTGAGATGCCGCTTAGCCCAATACGCTATCTGCAATAGGAGCGACGTCCATTGAACAAATGTGATGGAATTTCGCTGAATTCTTAAATTAACCATAATATCAAGTGATCTAATCGGGTCTCTGTTTGCCCTATCATAGAAGTTTAATAGTGCATTTCACTCGACATTTCATGCGCTTTGAGGTGCCGCTTAGCACAATACGCTATCTGAAATAGGAGCAACGTAAACTGAACAAATGTGATAGAATTTTGCTGAATTCTTAAATTAACGATAATATAAAATGATCTAATCGGGTCTCTGGTTGGCCCACCCTAGAAGTTTAATAGTGCATTTTACTCGCCATTTCTTGCGCTTTGAGATGCCGCTTAGCCCAAGACGCTATCTGAAATATCAGCGACGTAAATTGAACAAATGTGAGAGAATCTCGCTGAATACTTATATTAACCTTAATGTAAAATGATCTAATCGGGTCTCTGTTCGCCCTACCATAGAAGTTTAATAGTGCATTTCACTCGCCATTTCATGCGCTTTGAGATGCCGCTTAGACCAATACGCTATCTGAAATAGGAGCGACGTAAATAGAACAATTGTGATAGAATTTCGCTGAATTCTTAAATTAACCAAAATATAAAATGATCTAATCGGGTCTCTGATTGCCCTATCAAAGAAGTTTAATGGTGCATTTTACTCGCCAATCCACGCGCTTTACGATTCCGCCTAGCCCAGTACGCTATCTGAAATAGGAGCGACGTAAATTGAACAAATGTGATAGAATTTGGCTGAATTCTTAAAATAACCATAATATAAAATGATCTAATCGGGTCTCCGTTTGCCCTACCCTAGAAGTTTAACAGCTCATTCTAATCGCCATTTCATGCGCTTTGAGATGCGGCTTAGCCCAATACGCTATCTGAAATAGGAGCCACGTAAATTGAACAAATGTGACAGAATTTTTCTGAATTCTTAAATAAACCATAATATGAAATGATCTAATCGGGTCTCTGTTTGCCCTACCCTAGATGTTTAACAGTGCATTTTACTCGCCATTTCATGCGCTTCGAGATGCCGCTTAGCCAAATACGCTATCTGAAATAGGAGCGACGTAAATTGAACAATTGTGATAGAATTTCCCTGAACACTTATATTAAACTTAATGTAAAATGATCTAATCGGGTCTCTGTTCGCCCTACCCTAGAAGTGTAATAGTGCATTTCACTCGCCATTTCATGCGCTTTGAGATGCCGCTTAGCCCAATACGCTATCTGAAATAAGAGCGACGTAAATAGAACAATTGTGATAGAATTTCGCTGAATTCTTATATTAACCAAAATATAAAATGATCTAATCGGGTCTCTGATTGCCCTATCATACAAGTTTAAAAGTGCCTTTTACTCGCCAATCCACGCGCTTTAAGATTCCGCCTAGCCCAGTACGCTATCTGAAATAGGAGCGACGTAAATTGAACAAATGTGATAGAATTTGGCTGAATTCTTAAATTAACCATAATATAAAATGATCTAATCGGGTCTCTGTTTGCCCTACCCTAGAAGTTTAATAGTGCATTTTACTCGCCATTTCATGCGCTTTGAGATGGCGCTTAGCCCAATACGCTATCTGAAATAGTAGCGACGTAACTGGAACAAATGAGATAGAATTTGGCTGAATTCTTAAATTAACCATAATATAAAATGATCTAATCGGGTCTCTGTTTGCCTTACCCTAGATGTTTAATGGTGCATTTTTCTCGCCATCTCATGTGATTTGAGATGCCGCTTAGCCCAATACGCTATCTGCAATAGGAGCGACGTCCATTGAACAAATGTGATGGAATTTCGCTGAATTCTTAAATTAACCATAATATCAAATGATCTAATCGGGTCTCTGTTTGCCCTATCATAGATGTTTAATAGTGCATTTCACTCGTCATTTCATGCGCTTTAGGATGCCGCCCAGCCCAGTAGGCTATCTGAAATTGGAGCGACGTAAATTGGACAAATGTGACAGAATTTTGCTGACATCTTAAATTAACCATAATATAAAATGATCTAATCGGGTCTCTGTTTGCCCTACCCTACAAGTTTAGCAGTGCATTTTACTCGCCATTTCATGCGCATTGAGATGCCGCTTAGCCCAATAAGCTATCTGAAATAGGAGCGACGTAAATTGAACAAATGTGATAGAATTTTTCTGAATTCTTAAATAAACCATAATGTGAAATGATCTAATCGGGTCTCTGTTTGCCCTACCCTAGAAGTTTAACAGTGCATTTTACTCGCCATTTCATGCGCTTTGAGATGCCGCTTAGCCCAATACGCTATCTGAAATAGGAGCGTCGTACATTGAACAAACGTGACAGAATTACCCTGAATTCGTATATTAACCGTAATATAAAATTATCTAATCGGGTCTCTGTTTGCCTTATCCTAGAAGTTTAATAGTGCACATTGCTCGCCATTTCATGCGCTTTGAGATGGCGCTTAGCCCAATACGCTATCTGAAATAGGAGCGACGTAAATTGAACAAATGTGATAGAATTTCGCTGAATTCTTATAATAATCTTAATGTAAAATGATCTAATCGGGTCTTTGTTCGCCCAACCCTAGAAGTTTAATAGTGCATTTCACTCGTCATTTCATGCGCTTTGAGGTGCCGCTTAGCCCAATACGCTATCTGAAATAGGAGCAACGTAAATTGAACAAATGTGATAGAATTTCGCTGAATTCTTGTATTAACCAAAATATAAAATGATCTAATCGGGACTCTGATTGCCCTATCATAGAAGTTTAGTAGTGCATTTTACTCGCCCTTCCACGCGCTTTAAGATGCCGCCTAGCCCAGTACGCTATCTGAAATAGGAGTGACGTAAGTTGAACAAATGTGATAGAATTACGCTGAATTCTTAAATTAACCATAATATAAAATGATCTAATCGGGTCTCTGTTTGCCCTACCCTAGAAGTTTAATAGTGCATTTTACTCGCCATTTCATGCGCTGTGAGATGCCGCTTAGGCCAATACGCTATTTGAAATAGGAGCGACGTAAATTGAACAAATGTGAGAGAATTTCGCTGAATTCTTAAATTAACCATAATATAAAATGATCTAATCGGGTCTCTGTTTGCCCTATCATAGATGTTTAATAGTGCATTTCACTCGTCATTTCATGCGCTTTGAGATGCCGCTTAGCCCAATACGCTATCTGAAATAGGAGCGACGTAAATTGAACAATTGTGATAGAATTTCGCTGAATTCTTATATTAACCAAAATATAAAATGATCTAGTCGGGTCTCTGATTGCCCTATCATAGAAGTTTAATAGTGCATTTTGCTCGCCATTCCACGCGCTTTAAGATGCTGCCCAGCCCAGTAGGCTATCTGAAATTGGAGCGACGTAAATTGAACAAATGTGACAGAATTTTGCTGACATCTTAAATTAACCATAATATAAAATGATCTAATCGGGTCTCTGTTTGCCTTACCCTACAAGTTTAGCAGTGCATTTTACCCGCCATTTCATGCGCATTGGGATGCCGCTTAGCCCAATAAGCTATCTGAAATAGGAGCGACGTAAATTGAACAAATGTGATAGAATTTTTCTGAATTCTTAAATAAACCATAATATAAAATCATCTAATCGGGTCTCTGTTTGCCTTACATTAGAAGTTTAATAGTGCATTTTACTCGCCATTTCTTGCGCTTTGAGATGCCGCTTAGCCCAATACGCTATCTGAAATAGGAGCGTCGTACATTGAACAAACGTGATAGAATTACCCTGAATTCTTATATTAACCGTAATATAAAATTATCTAATCGGGTCTCTGTTTGCCTTATCCTAGAAGTTTAATAGTGCACATTGCTCGACATTTCATGCGCTTTGAGATGGCGCTTAGCCCAATACGCTATCTGAAATAGGAGCGACGTAAATTGAACAAATGTGATAGAATTTCGCTGACTTCTTATAATAATCTTAATGTAAAATGATCTAATCGGGTCTTTGTTCGCCCAACCCTAGAAGTTTAATAGTGCATTTCACTCTTCATTTCATGCGCTTTGAGGTGCCGCTTAGCACAATACGCTATCTGAAATAGGAGCAACGTAAACTGAACAAATGTGATAGAATTTCGCTGAATTCTTAAATTAACCATAATATAAAATGATCTAATCGGGTCTCTGTTTGCCCTATCATAGATGTTTAATAGTGCATTTCACTCGTCATTTCATGCGCTTTGAGATGCCGCTTAGCCCAATACGCTATCTGAAATAGGAGCAACGTAAATTGAACAAATGTGATAGAATTTCGCTGAATTCTTATATTAACCAAAATATAAAATGATCTAATCGGGACTCTGATTCCCTATCATAGAAGTTTAGTAGTGCATTTTACTCGCCCTTCCACGCGCTTTAAGATGCCGCCTAGCCCAGTACGCTATCTGAAATAGAAGCGACGTAAGTTGAACAAATGTGATAGAATTACGCTGAATTCTTATATTAACCGTAATATAAAATGATCTAATCGGGTCTCTGTTTGCCTTACCCTAGAAGTTTAATAGTGCATTTTACTCGCCATTTCATGCGCTTTGAGATGCCGCTTAGCCCAATACGCATCTGAAATAGGAGCGACGTAAATTGAACAAATATGATACAATTACGCTGAATTCTTATATTAACCGTAATATAAAATCATCTAATCGGGTCTCTGTTTGCCTTACCCTAGAAGTTTAATAGTGCATTTTACTCCCCATTTCATGCGCTTTGAGATGCCGCTTAGCCCAATACGCTATCTGCAATAGGAGCGACGTCCATTGAACAAATGTGATGGAATTTCGCTGAATTCTTAAATTAACCATAATATCAAGTGATCTAATCGGGTCTCTGTTTGCCCTATCATAGAAGTTTAACAGTGCATTTCACTCGCCATTTCATGCTCTTTGAGATGCCGCTTAGCCCAATACGCTATCTGAAATAGGAGCGACGTAAATTGAACAAATGTGATAGAATTTCCCTGAATACTTATATTAACCAATATATAAAATGATCTAATCGGGTCTCTGATTGCCCTATCATAGAAGTTTAGTAGTGCATTTTACTCGCCCTTCCACGCGCTTTAAGATGCCGCCTAGCCCAGTACGCTATCTGAAATAGGAGTGACGTAAGTTGAACAAATGTGATAGAATTACGCTGAATTCTTAAATTAACCATAATATAAAATGATCTAATCGGGTCTCTGTTTGCCCTACCCTAGAAGTTTAATAGTGCATTTTACTCGCCATTTCATGCGCTTTGAGATGCCGCTTAGGCCAATACGCTATTTGAAATAGGAGCGACGTAAATTGAACAAATGTGAGAGAATTTCGCTGAATTCTTAAATTAACCATAATATAAAATGATCTAATCGGGTCTCTGTTTGCCCTATCATAAATGTTTAATAGTGCATTTCACTCGTTATTTCATGCGCTTTGAGATGCCGCTTAGCCCAATACGCTATCTGAAATAGGAGCGACGTAAATTGAACAATTGTGATAGAATTTCGCTGAATTCTTATATTAACCAAAATATAAAATGATCTAGTCGGGTCTCTGATTGCCCTATCATAGAAGTTTAATAGTGCATTTTGCTCGCCATTCCACGCGCTTTAAGATGCTGCCCAGCCCAGTAGGCTATCTGAAATTGGAGCGACGTAAATTGAACAAATGTGACAGAATTTTGCTGACATCTTAAATTCACCATAATATAAAATGATCTAATCGGGTCTCTGTTTGCCTTACCCTACAAGTTTAGCAGTGCATTTTACCCGCCATTTCATGCGCATTGGGATGCCGCTTAGCCCAATAAGCTATCTGAAATAGGAGCGACGTAAATTGAACAAATGTGATAGAATTTTTCTGAATTCTTAAATAAACCATAATATGAAATGATCTAATCCGGTCTCTGTTTGCCCTACCCTAGAAGTTTAACAGTGCATTTTACTCGCCATTTCATGCGCTTTGAGATGCCGCTTAGCCCAATACGCTATCTGAAATAGGAGCGTCGTACATTGAACAAACGTGATAGAATTACCCTGAATTCTTATATTAACCGTAATATAAAATTATCTAATCGGGTCTCTGTTTGCCTTATCCTAGAAGTTTAATAGTGCACATTGCTCGACATTTCATGCGCTTTGAGATGGCGCTTAGCCCAATACGCTATCTGAAATAGGAGCGACGTAAATTGAACAAATGTGATAGAATTTCGCTGACTTCTTATAATAATCTTAATGTAAAATGATCTAATGGGGTCTTTGTTCGCCCAACCCTAGAAGTTTAATAGTGCATTTCACTCGTCATTTCATGCGCTTTGAGGTGCCGCTTAGCACAATACGCTATCTGAAATAGGAGCAACGTAAACTGAACAAATGTGATAGAATTTCGCTGAATTCTTAAATTAACCATAATATAAAATGATCTAATCGGGTCTCTGTTTGCCCTATCATAGATGTTTAATAGTGCATTTCACTCGTCATTTCATGCGCTTTGAGATGCCGCTTAGCCCAATACGCTATCTGAAATAGGAGCAACGTAAATTGAACAAATGTGATAGAATTTCGCTGAATTCTTATATTAACCAAAATATAAAATGATCTAATCGGGACTCTGATTCCCTATCATAGAAGTTTAGTAGTGCATTCTACTCGCCCTTCCACGCGCTTTAAGATGCCGCCTAGCCCAGTACGCTATCTGAAATAGAAGCGACGTAAGTTGAACAAATGTGATAGAATTACGATGAATTCTTATATTAACCGTAATATAAAATGATCTAATCGGGTCTCTGTTTGCCTTACCCTAGAAGTTTAATAGTGCAGTTTACTCGCCATTTCATGCGCTTTGAGATGCCGCTTAGCCCAATACGCATCTGAAATAGGAGCGACGTAAATTGAACAAATATGATACAATTACGCTGAATTCTTATATTAACCGTAATATAAAATCATCTAATCGGGTCTCTGTTTGCCATACCCTAGAAGTTTAATAGTGCATTTTACTCCCCATTTCATGCGCTTTGAGATGCCGCTTAGCCCAATACGCTATCTGCAATAGGAGCGACGTCCATTGAACAAATGTGATGGAATTTCGCTGAATTCTTAAATTAACCATAATATCAAGTGATCTAATCGGGTCTCTGTTTGCCCTATCATAGAAGTTTAACAGTGCATTTCACTCGCCATTTCATGCTCTTTGAGATGCCGCTTAGCCCAATACGCTATCTGAAATAGGAGCGACGTAAATTGAACAAATGTGATAGAATTTCCCTGAATACTTATATTAACCAATATATAAAATGATCTAATCGGGTCTCTGATTGCCCTATCAAAGAAGTTTAATAGTGCATTTTACTCGCCAATCCACGCGCTTTACGATTCCGCCTAGCCCAGTACGCTAGCTGAAATAGGAACGACGTAAATTGAAAAAATGTGATAGAATTACGCTGAATTTTTAAATTAACGATAATATAAAATGATCTAATCGGGTCTCTGGTTGCCCTACCCTAGAAGTTTAATAGTGCATTTTACTCGCCATTTCATGCTCTTTGAGATGCCGCTTAGCCCAAGACGCTATCTGAAATATCAGCGACGTAAATTGAACAAATGTGAGAGAATCTCGCTGAATACTTATATTAACCTTAATGTAAAATGATCTAATCGGGTCTCTGTTCGCCCTACCATAGAAGTTTAATAGTGCATTTCACTCGCCATTTCATGCGCTTTGAGATGCCGCTTAGACCAATACGCTGTCTGAAATAGGAGCGACGTAAATAGAACAATTGTGATAGAATTTCGCTGAATTCTTAAATTAACCAAAATATAAAATGATCTAATCGGGTCTCTGATTGCCCTATCAAAGAAGTTTAATAGTGCATTTTGCTCGCCATTCCACGCGCTTTAAGATGCTGCCCAGCCCAGTACGCTATCTGAAATTGGAGCGACGTAAATTGAACAAATGTGACAGAATTTTGCTGACATCTTAAATTAACCATAATATAAAATGATCTAATCGGGTCTCTGTTTGCCCTACCCTACAAGTTTAGCAGTCCATTTTACTCGCCATTTCATGCGCATTGAGATGCCGCTTAGCCCAATAAGCTATCTGAAATAGGAGCGACGTAAATTGAACAAATGTGATAGAATTTTTCTGAATTCTTAAATAAACCATAATATGAAATGATCTAATCGGGTCTCTGTTTGCCCTACCCTAGAAGTTTAACAGTGCATTTTACTCGCCATTTCATGCGCTTTGAGATGCCGCTTAGCCCAATACGCTATCTGAAATAGGAGCGTCGTACATTGAACAAACGTGACAGAATTACCCTGAATTCTTATATTAACCGTAATATAAAATTATCTAATCGGGTCTCTGTTTGCCTTATCCTAGAAGTTTAATAGTGCACATTGCTCGCCATTTCATGCGCTTTGAGATGGCGCTTAGCCCAATACGCTATCTGAAATAGGAGCGACGTAAATTGAACAAATGTGATAGAATTTCGCTGAATTCTTAAATTAACCATAATATAAAATGATCTAATCGGGTCTCTGTTTGCCCTACCCTAGAAGTTTAATAGTGCATTTTACTCGCCATTTCATGCGCTTTGAGATGCCGCTTAGGCCAATACGCTATTTGAAATAGGAGCGACGTAAATTGAACAAATGTGAGAGAATTTCGCTGAATTCTTAAATTAACCATAATATAAAATGATCTAATCGGGTCTCTGTTTGCCCTATCATAGATGTTTAATAGTGCATTTCACTCGTCATTTCATGCGCTTTGAGATGCCGCTTAGCCCAATACGCTATCTGAAATAGGAGCGACGTAAATTGAACAATTGTGATAGAATTTCGCTGAATTCTTATATTAACCAAAATATAAAATGATCTAGTCGGGTCTCTGATTGCCCTATCATAGAAGTTTAATAGTGCATTTTGCTCGCCATTCCACGCGCTTTAAGATGCTGCCCAGCCCAGTAGGCTATCTGAAATTGGAGCAACGTAAATTGAACAAATGTGACAGAATTTTGCTGACATCTTAAATTAACCATAATATAAAATGATCTAATCGGGTCTCTGTTTGCCTTACCCTACAAGTTTAGCAGTGCATTTTACCCGCCATTTCATGCGCATTGGGATGCCGCTTAGCCCAATAAGCTATCTGAAATAGGAGCGACGTAAATTGAACAAATGTGATAGAATTTTTCTGAATTCTTAAATAAACCATAATATAAAATCATCTAATCGGGTCTCTGTTTGCCTTACCCTAGAAGTTTAATAGTGCATTTTACTCGCCATTTCATGCGCTTTGAGATGCCGCTTAGCCCAATACGCTATCTGAAATAGGAGCGTCGTACATTGAACAAACGTGATAGAATTACCCTGAATTCTTATATTAACCGTAATATAAAATTATCTAATCGGGTCTCTGTTTGCCTTATCCTAGAAGTTTAATAGTGCACATTGCTCGACATTTCATGCGCTTTGAGATGGCGCTTAGCCCAATACGCTATCTGAAATAGGAGCGACGTAAATTGAACAAATGTGATAGAATTTCGCTGACTTCTTATAATAATCTTAATGTAAAATGATCTAATCGGGTCTTTGTTCGCCCAACCCTAGAAGTTTAATAGTGCATTTCACTCGTCATTTCATGCGCTTTGAGGTGCCGCTTAGCACAATACGCTATCTGAAATAGGAGCAACGTAAACTGAACGAATGTGATAGAATTTCGCTGAATTCTTAAATTAACCATAATATAAAATGATCTAATCGGGTCTCTGTTTGCCCTATCATAGATGTTTAATAGTGCATTTCACTCGTCATTTCATGCGCTTTGAGATGCCGCTTAGCCCAATACGCTATCTGAAATAGGAGCAACGTAAATTGAACAAATGTGATAGAATTTCGCTGAATTCTTATATTAACCAAAATATAAAATGATCTAATCGGGACTCTGATTCCCTATCATAGAAGTTTAGTAGTGCATTTTACTCGCCCTTCCACGCGCTTTAAGATGCCGCCTAGCCCAGTACGCTATCTGAAATAGAAGCGACGTAAGTTGAACAAATGTGATAGAATTACGCTGAATTCTTATATTAACCGTAATATAAAATGATCTAATCGGGTCTCTGTTTGCCTTACCCTAGAAGTTTAATAGTGCATTTTACTCGCCATTTCATGCGCTTTGAGATGCCGCTTAGCCCAATACGCATCTGAAATAGGAGCGACGTAAATTGAACAAATATGATACAATTACGCTGAATTCTTATATTAACCGTAATATAAAATCATCTAATCGGGTCTCTGTTTGCCTTACCCTAGAAGTTTAATAGTGCATTTTACTCCCCATTTCATGCGCTTTGAGATGCCGCTTAGCCCAATACGCTATCTGCAATAGGAGCGACGTCCATTGAACAAATGTGATGGAATTTCGCTGAATTCTTAAATTAACCATAATATCAAGTGATCTAATCGGGTCTCTGTTTGCCCTATCATAGAAGTTTTACAGTGCATTTCACTCGCCATTTCATGCTCTTTGAGATGCCGCTTAGCCCAATACGCTATCTGAAATAGGAGCGACGTAAATTGAACAAATGTGATAGAATTTCCCTGAATACTTATATTAACCAATATATAAAATGATCTAATCGGGTCTCTGATTGCCCTATCATAGCAGTTTAGTAGTGCATTTTACTCGCCCTTCCACGCGCTTTAAGATGCCGCCTAGCCCAGTACGCTATCTGAAATAGGAGTGACGTAAGTTGAACAAATGTGATAGAATTACGCTGAATTCTTAAATTAACCATAATATAAAATGATCTAATCGGGTCTCTGTTTGCCCTACCCTAGAAGTTTAATAGTGCATTTTACTCGCCATTTCATGCGCTTTGAGATGCCGCTTAGGCCAATACGCTATTTGAAATAGGAGCGACGTAAATTGAACAAATGTGAGAGAATTTCGCTGAATTCTTAAATTAACCATAATATAAAATGATCTAATCGGGTCTCTGTTTGCCCTATCATAGATGTTTAATAGTGCATTTCACTCGTCATTTCATGCGCTTTGAGATGCCGCTTAGCCCAGTACGCTATCTGAAATAGGAGCGACGTAAATTGAACAATTGTGATAGAATTTCGCTGAATTCTTATATTAACCAAAATATAAAATGATCTAGTCGGGTCTCTGATTGCCCTATCATAGAAGTTTAATAGTGCATTTTGCTCGCCATTCCACGCGCTTTAAGATGCTGCCCAGCCCAGTAGGCTATCTGAAATTGGAGCGACGTAAATTGAACAAATGTGACAGAATTTTGCTGACATCTTAAATTAACCATAATATAAAATGATCTAATCGGTTCTCTGTTTGCCTTACCCTACAAGTTTAGCAGTGCATTTTACCCGCCATTTCATGCGCATTGGGATGCCGCTTAGCCCAATAAGCTATCTGAAATAGGAGCGACGTAAATTGAACAAATGTGATAGAATTTTTCTGAATTCTTAAATAAACCATAATATGAAATGATCTAATCCGGTCTCTGTTTGCCCTACCCTAGAAGTTTAACAGTGCATTTTACTCGCCATTTCATGCGCTTTGAGATGCCGCTTAGCCCAATACGCTATCTGAAATAGGAGCGTCGTACATTGAACAAACGTGATAGAATTACCCTGAATTCTTATATTAACCGTAATATAAAATTATCTAATCGGGTCTCTGTTTGCCTTATCCTAGAAGTTTAATAGTGCACATTGCTCGACATTTCATGCGCTTTGAGATGGCGCTTAGCCCAATACGCTATCTGAAATAGGAGCGACGTAAATTGAACAAATGTGATAGAATTTCGCTGACTTCTTATAATAATCTTAATGTAAAATGATCTAATCGGGTCTTTGTTCGCCCAGCCCTAGAAGTTTAATAGTGCATATCACTCGTCATTTCATGCGCTTTGAGGTGCCGCTTAGCACAATACGCTATCTGAAATAGGAGCAACGTAAACTGAACAAATGTGATAGAATTTCGCTGAATTCTTAAATTAACAATAATATAAAATGATCTAATCGGGTCTCTGTTTGCCCTATCATAGATGTTTAATAGTGCATTTCACTCGTCATTTCATGCGCTTTGAGATGCCGCTTAGCCGAATACGCTATCTGAAATAGGAGCAACGTAAATTGAACAAATGTGATAGAATTTCGCTGAATTCTTATATTAACCAAAATATAAAATGATCTAATCGGGACTCTGATTCCCTATCATAGAAGTTTAGTAGTGCATTTTACTCGCCCTTCCACGCGCTTTAAGATGCCGCCTAGCCCAGTACGCTATCTGAAATAGAAGCGACGTAAGTTGAACAAATGTGATAGAATTACGCTGAATTCTTATATTAACCGTAATATAAAATGATCTAATCGGGTCTCTGTTTGCCTTACCCTAGAAGTTTAATAGTGCATTTTACTCGCCATTTCATGCGCTTTGAGATGCCGCTTAGCCCAATACGCATCTGAAATAGGAGCGACGTAAATTGAACAAATATGATACAATTACGCTGAATTCTTATATTAACCGTAATATAAAATCATCTAATCGGGTCTCTGTTTGCCTTACCCTAGAAGTTTAATAGTGCATTTTACTCCCCATTTCATGCGCTTTGAGATGCCGCTTAGCCCAATACGCTATCTGCAATAGGAGCGACGTCCATTGAACAAATGTGATGGAATTTCGCTGAATTCTTAAATTAACCATAATATCAAGTGATCTAATCGGGTCTCTGTTTGCCCTATCATAGAAGTTTAATAGTGCATTTCACTCGACATTTCATGCGCTTGAGGTGCCGCTTAGCACAATACGCTATCTGAAATAGGAGCAACGTAAACTGAACAAATGTGATAGAATTTTGCTGAATTCTTAAATTAACGATAATATAAAATGATCTAATCGGGTCTCTGGTTGCCCTACCCTAGAAGTTTAATAGTGCATTTTACTCGCCATTTCTTGCGCTTTGAGATGCCGCTTAGCCCAAGACGCTATCTGAAATATCAACGACGTAAATTGAACAAATGTGAGAGAATCTCGCTGAATACTTATATTAACCTTAATGTAAAATGATCTAATCGGGTCTCTGTTCGCCCTACCATAGAAGTTTAATAGTGCATTTCACTCGCCATTTCATGCGCTTTGAGATGCCGCTTAGACCAATACGCTATCTGAAATAGGAGCGACGTAAATAGAACAATTGTGATAGAATTTCGCTGAATTCTTAAATTAACCAAAATATAAAATGATCTAATCGGGTCTCTGATTGCCCTATCAAAGAAGTTTAATGGTGCATTTTACTCGCCAATCCACGCGCTTTACGATTCCGCCTAGCCCAGTACGCTATCTGAAATAGGAGCGTAAATTGAACAAATGTGATAGAATTTGGCTGAATTCTTAAATTAACCATAATATAAAATGATCTAATCGGGTCTCCGTTTGCCCTACCCTAGAAGTTTAACAGCTCATTCTAATCGCCATTTCATGCGCTTTGAGATGCGGCTTAGCCCAATACGCTATCTGAAATAGGAGCGACGTAAATTGAACAAATGTGATAGAATTTGGCTGAATTCTTAAATTAACCATAATATATAATGATCTAATCGGGTCTCTGTTTGCCTTACCCTAGATGTTTAATGGTGCATTTTTCTCGCCATCTCATGTGATTTGAGATGCCGCTTAGCCCAATACGCTATCTGCAATAGGAGCGACGTCCATTGAACAAATGTGATGGAATTTCGCTGAATTCTTAAATTAACCATAATATCAAATGATCTAATCGGGTCTCTGTTTGCCCTATCATAGATGTTTTTAATAGTGCATTTCACTCGTCATTTCATGCGCTTCAAGATGCCGCCCAGCCCAGTAGGCTATCTGCAATTAGAGCGACGTAAATTGAACAAATGTGACAGAATTTTGCTGACATCTTAAATTAACCATAATATAAAATGATCTAATCGGGTCTCTGTTTGCCTTACCCTACAAGTTTAGCAGTGCATTTTACCCGCCATTTCATGCGCATTGGGATGCCGCTTAGCCCAATAAGCTATCTGAAATAGGAGCGACGTAAATTGAACAAATGTGATAGAATTTCGCTGAATTCTTATATTAACCAAAATATAAAATGATCTAATCGGGACTCTGATTGCCCTACCCTAGAAGTTTAATAGTGCATTTTACTCGCCATTTCATGCGCTTTGAGATGCCGCTTAGGCCAATACGCTATTTGAAATAGGAGCGACGTAAATTGAACAAATGTGAGAGAATTTCGCTGAATTCTTAAATTAACCATAATATAAAATGATCTAATCGGGTCTCTGTTTGCCCTATCATAGATGTTTAATAGTGCATTTCACTCGTCATTTCATGCGCTTTGAGATGCCGCTTAGCCCAATACGCTATCTGAAATAGGAGCGACGTAAATTGAACAATTGTGATAGAATTTCACTGAATTCTTATATTAACCAAAATATGAAATGATCTAGTCGGGTCTCTGATTGCCCTATCATAGAAGTTTAATAGTGCATTTTGCTCGCCATTCCACGCGCTTTAAGATGCTGCCCAGCCCAGTAGGCTATCTGAAATTGGAGCGACGTAATTGAACAAATGTGACAGAATTTTGCTGACATCTTAAATTAACCATAATATAAAATGATCTAATCGGGTCTCTGTTTGCCTTACCCTACAAGTTTAGCAGTGCATTTTACCCGCCATTTCATGCGCATTGGGATGCCGCTTAGCCCAATAAGCTATCTGAAATAGGAGCGACGTAAATTGAACAAATGTGATAGAATTTTGCTGAATTCGTAAATTAACCATAATATAAAATGATCTAATCGGGTCTCTTTTTGCCCTACCCTAGAAGTTTCATAGTGCATTTTACTCGCCATTTCATGCGCTTTGAGATGCCGCTTAGCCCAATACGCTATCTGAAATAGGAGCGACGTAAGTTGAACAAATGTGATAGAATTTCGCTGAATTCTTTTATTAACCATAATGTAAAATGATCTGATCGGGTCTCTGTTCGCCCTAGCCTACAAGTTTAATGGTGCATTTTATTCGCCACTTCATGCGCTTTGAGATGCCGCTTAGCCGAGATCGCTATCTGAAATAGGAGCGACGAAAATTGAACAAATGTGATAGAATTTCGCTGAATTCTTATATTAACCAAAATATAAAATGATCTAATCGGGTCTCTGATTGCCCTATCATAGAAGTTTAATAGTGCATTTTACTTGCCATTCCACGCGCTTTAAGATGCCGCCTAGCCCAATAAGCTATCTGAAATAGCAGCGACGTAAGTTGATCAAATGTGATAGAATTTTTCTGAATTCTTAAATAAACCATAATATGAAATGATCTAATCCGGTCTCTGTTTGCCCTACCCTAGAAGTTTAACAGTGCATTTTACTCGCCATTTCATGCGCTTTGAGATGCCGCTTAGCCCAATACGCTATCTGAAATAGGAGCGTCGTACATTGAACAAACGTGATAGAATTACCCTGAATTCTTATATTAACCGTAATATAAAATTATCTAATCGGGTCTCTGTTTGCCTTATCCTAGAAGTTTATTAGTTCACATTGCTCGACATTTCATGCGCTTTGAGATGGCGCTTAGCCCATACGCTATCTGAAATAGGAGCGACGTAAATTTAACAAATGTGATAGAATTTCGCTGACTTCTTATAATAATCTTAATGTAAAATGATCTAGTCGGGTCTTTGTTCGCCCAACCCTAGAAGTTTAATAGTGCATTTCACTCGTCATTTCATGCGCTTTGAGGTGCCGCTTAGCACAATACGCTATCTGAAATAGGAGCAACGTAAACTGAACAAATGTGACAGAATTTCGCTGAATTCTTAAATTAACCATAATATAAAATGATCTAATCGGGTCTCTGTTTGCCCTATCATAGTTGTTTAATAGTGCATTTCACTCGTCATTTCATGCGCTTTGAGATGCCGCTTAGCCCAATACGCTATCTGAAATAGGAGCAACGTAAATTGAACAAATGTGATAGAATTTCGCTGAATTCTTATATTAACCAAAATATAAAATGATCTGGTCGGGTCTCTGATTGCCCTATCATAGAAGTTTAATAGTGCATTTTGCTCGCCATTCCACGCGCTTTAAGATGCTGCCCAGCCCAGTAGGCTATCTGAAATTGGAGCGACGTAAATTGAACAAATGTGACAGAATTTTGCTGACATCTTAAATTAACCATAATATAAAATGATCTAATCGGGTCTCTGTTTGCCTTACCCTACAAGTTTAGCAGTGCATTTTACCCGCCATTTCATGCGCATTGGGATGCCGCTTAGCCCAATAAGCTATCTGAAATAGGAGCGACGTAAATTGAACAAATGTGATAGAATTTTTCTGAATTCTTAAATAAACCATAATATGAAATGATCTAATCCGGTCTCTGTTTGCCCTACCCTAGAAGTTTAACAGTGCATTTTACTCGCCATTTCATGCGCTTTGAGATGCCGCTTAGCCCAATACGCTATCTGAAATAGGAGCGTCGTACATTGAACAAACGTGATAGAATTACCCTGAATTCTTATATTAACCGTAATATAAAATTATCTAATCGGGTCTCTGTTTGCCTTATCCTAGAAGTTTATTAGTTCACATTGCTCGACATTTCATGCGCTTTGAGATGGCGCTTAGCCCAATACGCTATCTGAAATAGGAGCGACGTAAATTTAACAAATGTGATAGAATTTCGCTGACTTCTTATAATAATCTTAATGTAAAATGATCTAGTCGGGTCTTTGTTCGCCCAACCCTAGAAGTTTAATAGTGCATTTCACTCGTCATTTCATGCGCTTTGAGGTGCCGCTTAGCACAATACGCTATCTGAAATAGGAGCAACGTAAACTGAACAAATGTGACAGAATTTCGCTGAATTCTTAAATTAACCATAATATAAAATGATCTAATCGGGTCTCTGTTTGCCCTATCATAGTTGTTTAATAGTGCATTTCACTCGTCATTTCATGCGCTTTGAGATGCCGCTTAGCCCAATACGCTATCTGAAATAGGAGCAACGTAAATTGAACAAATGTGATAGAATTTCGCTGAATTCTTATATTAACCAAAATATAAAATGATCTGGTCGGGTCTCTGATTGCCCTATCATAGAAGTTTGATAGTGCATTTTGCTCGCCATTCCACGCGCTTTAAGATGCTGCCAGCCCATTAGGCTATCTGAAATTGGAGCGACGTAAATTGAACAAATGTGACAGAATTTTGCTGACATCTTAAATTAACCATAATATAAAATGATCTAATCGGGTCTCTGTTTTGCCTTACCCTACAAGTTTAGCAGTGCATTTTACCCGCCATTTCATGCGCATTGGGATGCGCGGTATAGCCCAATAAGCTATCTGAAATAGGAGCGACGTAAATTGAACAAATGTGATAGAATTTTTCTGAATTCTTAAATAAACCATAATATGAAATGATCTAATCCGGTCTCTGTTTGCCCTACCCTAGAAGTTTAACAGTGCATTTTACTCGCCATTTCATGCGCTTTGAGATGCCGCTTAGCCCAATACGCTATCTGAAATAGGAGCGTCGTACATTGAACAAACGTGATAGAATTACCCTGAATTCTTATATTAACCGTAATATAAAATGATCTAATCGGGTCTCTGTTTGCCTTATCCTAGAAGTTTATTAGTTCACATTGCTCGACATTTCATGCGCTTTGAGATGGCGCTTAGCCCAATACGCTATCTGAAATAGGAGCGACGTAAATTTAACAAATGTGATAGAATTTCGCTGACTTCTTATAATAATCTTAATGTAAAATGATCTAGTCGGGTCTTTGTTCGCCCAACCCTAGAAGTTTAATAGTGCATTTCACTCGTCATTTCATGCGCTTTGAGGTGGCCGCTTAGCACAATACGCTATCTGAAATAGGAGCAACGTAAACTGAACAAATGTGACAGAATTTCGCTGAATTCTTAAATTAACCATAATATAAAATGATCTAATCGGGTCTCTGTTTGCCCTATCATAGTTGTTTAATAGTGCATTTCACTCGTCATTTCATGCGCTTTGAGATGCCGCTTAGCCCAATACGCTATCTGAAATAGGAGCAACGTAAATTGAACAAATGTGATAGAATTTCGCTGAATTCTTATATTAACCAAAATATAAAATGATCTAATCGGGACTCTGATTCCCTATCATAGAAGTTTAGTAGTGCATTTTACTCGCCCTTCCACGCGCTTTAAGATGCCGCCTAGCCCAGTACGCTATCTGAAATAGAAGCGACCTAAGTTGAACAAATGTGATAGAATTACGCTGAATTCTTATATTAACCGTAATATAAAATGATCTAATCGGGTCTCTGTTTGCCTTACCCTAGAAGTTTAATAGTGCATTTTACTCGCCATTTCATGCGCTTTGAGATGCCGCTTAGCCCAATACGCATCTGAAATAGGAGCGACGTAAATTGAACAAATATGATACAATTACGCTGAATTCTTATATTAACCGTAATATAAAATCATCTAATCGGTACTCTGATTGCCTTACCCTAGAAGTTTAATAGTGCATTTTACTCCCCATTTCATGCGCTTTGAGATGCCGCTTAGCCCAATACGCTGTCTGCAATAGGAGCGACGTCCATTGAACAAATGTGATGGAATTTCGCTGAATTCTTAAATTAACCATAATATCAAGTGATCTAATCGGGTCTCTGTTTGCCCTATCATAGAAGTTTAATAGTGCATTTCACTCGTCATTTCATGCGCTTTGAGGTGCCGCTTAGCACAATACGCTATCTGAAATAGGAGCAACGTAAACTGAACAAATGTGATAGAATTTTGCTGAATTCTTAAATTAACGATAATATAAAATGATCTAATCGGGTCTCTGGTTGCCCTACCCTAGAAGTTTAATAGGGCATTTTACTCGCCATTTCTTGCGCTTTGAGATGCCGCTTAGCCCAAGACGCTATCTGAAATATCAGCGACGTAAATTGAACAAATGTGAGAGAATCTCGCTGAATACTTATATTAACCTTAATGTAAAATGATCTAATCGGGTCTCTGTTCGCCTTACCATAGAAGTTTAATAGTGCATTTCACTCGCCATTTCATGCGCTTTGAGATGCCGCTTAGACCAATACGCTATCTGAAATAGGAGCGACGTAAATAGAACAATTGTGATAGAATTTCGCTGAATTCTTAAAATAACCAAAATATAAAATGATCTAATCGGGTCTCTGATTGCCCTATCAAAGAAGTTTAATGGTGCATTTTACTCGCCAATCCACGCGCTTTACGATTCCGCCTAGCCCAGTACGCTATCTGAAATAGGAGCGACGTAAATTGAACAAATGTGATAGAATTTGGCTGAATTCTTAAATTAACCATAATATAAAATGATCTAATCGGGTCTCTGTTTGCCTTACCCTAGATGTTTAATGGTGCATTTTTCTCGCCATCTCATGTGATTTGAGATGCTGCTTAGCCCAATACGCTATCTGCAATAGGAGCGACGTCCATTGAACAAATGTGATGGAATTTCGCTGAATTCTTAAATTAACCATAATATCAAATGATCTAATCGGGTCCTCTGTTTGCCCTATCATAGATGTTTAATAGTGCATTTCACTCGTCATTTCATGCGCTTTAAGATGCCGCCCAGCCCAGTAGGCTATCTGAAATTGGAGCGACGTAAATTGAACAAATGTGACAGAATTTTGCTGACATCTTAAATTAACCATAATATAAAATGATCTAATCGGGTCTCTGTTTGCCTTACCCTACAAGTTTAGCAGTGCATTTTACCCGCCATTTCATGCGCATTGGGATGCTGCTTAGCCCAATAAGCTATCTGAAATAGGAGCGACGTAAATTGAACAAATGTGATAGAATTTCGCTGAATTCTTATATTAACCAAAATATAAAATGATCTAATCGGGACTCTGATTGCCCTACCCTAGAAGTTTAATAGTGCATTTTACTCGCCATTTCATGCGCTTTGAGATGCCGCTTAGGCCAATACGCTATTTGAAATAGGAGCGACGTAAATTGAACAAATGTGAGAGAATTTCGCTGAATTCTTAAATTAACCATAATATAAAATGATCTAATCGGGTCTCTGTTTGCCCTATCATAGATGTTTAATAGCGCATTTCACTCGTCATTTCATGCGCTTTGAGATGCCGCTTAGCCCAATACGCTATCTGAAATAGGAGCGACGTAAATTGAACAATTGTGATAGAATTTCGCTGAATTCTTATATTAACCAAAATATAAAATGATCTAGTCGGGTCTCTGATTGCCCTATCATAGAAGTTTAATAGTGCATTTTGCTCGCCATTCCACGCGCTTTAAGATGCTGCCCAGCCCAGTAGGCTATCTGAAATTGGAGCGACGTAAATTGAACAAATGTGACAGAATTTTGCTGACATCTTAAATTAACCATAATATAAAATGATCTAATCGGGTCTCTGTTTGCCTTACCCTACAAGTTTAGCAGTGCATTTTACCCGCCATTTCATGCGCATTGGGATGCCGCTTAGCCCAATAAGCTATCTGAAATAGGAGCGACGTAAATTGAACAAATGCGATAGAATTTTTCTGAATTCTTAAATAAACCATAATATGAAATGATCTAATCCGGTCTCTGTTTGCCCTACCCTAGAAGTTTAACAGTGCATTTTACTCGCCATTTCATGCGCTTTGAGATGCCGCTTAGCCCAATACGCTATCTGAAATAGGAGCGTCGTACATTGAACAAACGTGATAGAATTACCCTGAATTCTTATATTAACCGTAATATAAAATTATCTAATCGGGTCTCTGTTTGCCTTATCCTAGAAGTTTAATAGTGCACATTGCTCGACATTTCATGCGCTTTGAGATGGCGCTTAGCCCAATACGCTATCTGAAATAGGAGCGACGTAAATTGAACAAATGTGATAGAATTTCGCTGACTTCTTATAATAATCTTAATGTAAAATGATCTAATCGGGTCTTTGTTCGCCCAACCCTAGAAGTTTAATAGTGCATTTCACTCGTCATTTCATGCGCTTTGAGGTGCCGCTTAGCACAATACGCTATCTGAAATAGGAGCAACGTAAACTGAACAAATGTGATAGAATTTTGCTGAATTCTTATATTAACCAAAATATAAAATGATCTAATCGGGACTCTGATTGCCCTACCCTAGAAGTTTAATAGTGCATTTTACTCGCCATTTCATGCGCTTTGAGATGCCGCTTAGGCCAATACGCTATTTGAAATAGGAGCGACGTAAATTGAACAAATGTGAGAGAATTTCGCTGAATTCTTAAATTAACCATAATATAAAATGATCTAATCGGGTCTCTGTTTGCCCTATCATAGATGTTTAATAGTGCATTTCACTCGTCATTTCATGCGCTTTGAGATGCCGCTTAGCCCAATACGCTATCTGAAATAGGAGCGACGTAAATTGAACAATTGTGATAGAATTTCGCTGAATTCTTATATTAACCAAAATATAAAATGATCTAGTCGGGTCTCTGATTGCCCTATCATAGAAGTTTAATAGTGCATTTTGCTCGCCATTCCACGCGCTTTAAGATGCTGCCCAGCCCAGTAGGCTATCTGAAATTGGAGCGACGTAAATTGAACAAATGTAACAGAATTTTGCTGACATCTTAAATTAACCATAATATAAAATGATCTAATCGGGTCTCTGTTTGCCTTACCCTACAAGTTTAGCAGTGCATTTTACCCGCCATTTCATGCGCATTGGGATGCCGCTTAGCCCAATAAGCTATCTGAAATAGGAGCGACGTAAATTGAACAAATGCGATAGAATTTTTCTGAATTCTTAAATAAACCATAATATGAAATGATCTAATCCGGTCTCTGTTTGCCCTACCCTAGAAGTTTAACAGTGCATTTTACTCGCCATTTCATGCGCTTTGAGATGCCGCTTAGCCCAATACGCTATCTGAAATAGGAGCGTCGTACATTGAACAAACGTGATAGAATTACCCTGAATTCTTATATTAACCGTAATATAAAATTATCTAATCGGGTCTCTGTTTGCCTTATCCTAGAAGTTTAATAGTGCACATTGCTCGACATTTCATGCGCCTTGAGATGGCGCTTAGCCCAATACGCTATCTGAAATAGGAGCGACGTAAATTGAACAAATGTGATAGAATTTCGCTGACTTCTTATAATAATCTTAATGTAAAATGATCTAATCGGGTCTTTGTTCGCCCAACCCTAGAAGTTTAATAGTGCATTTCACTCGTCATTTCATGCGCTTTGAGGTGCCGCTTAGCACAATACGCTATCTGAAATAGGAGCAACGTAAACTGAACAAATGTGATAGAATTTTGCTGAATTCTTATATTAACCAAAATATAAAATGATCTAATCGGGACTCTGATTGCCCTACCCTAGAAGTTTAATAGTGCATTTTACTCGCCATTTCATGCGCTTTGAGATGCCGCTTAGGCCAATACGCTATTTGAAATAGGAGCGACGTAAATTGAACAAATGTGAGAGAATTTCGCTGAATTCTTAAATTAACCATAATATAAAATGATCTAATCGGGTCTCTGTTTGCCCTATCATAGATGTTTAATAGTGCATTTCACTCGTCATTTCATGCGCTTTGAGATGCCGCTTAGCCCAATACGCTATCTGAAATAGGAGCGACGTAAATTGAACAATTGTGATAGAATTTCGCTGAATTCTTATATTAACCAAAATATAAAATGATCTAGTCGGGTCTCTGATTGCCCTATCATAGAAGTTTAATAGTGCATTTTGCTCGCCATTCCACGCGCTTTAAGATGCTGCCCAGCCCAGTAGGCTATCTGAAATTGGAGCGACGTAAATTGAACAAATGTAACAGAATTTTGCTGACATCTTAAATTAACCATAATATAAAATGATCTAATCGGGTCTCTGTTTGCCTTACCCTACAAGTTTAGCAGTGCATTTTACCCGCCATTTCATGCGCATTGGGATGCCGCTTAGCCCAATAAGCTATCTGAAATAGGAGCGACGTAAATTGAACAAATGTGATAGAATTTTTCTGAATACTTAAATAAACCATAATATGAAATGATCTAATCCGGTCTCTGTTTGCCCTACCCTAGAAGTTTAACAGTGCATTTTACTCGCCATTTCATGCGCTTTGAGATGCCGCTTAGCCCAATACGCTATCTGAAATAGGAGCGTCGTACATTGAACAAACGTGATAGAATTACCCTGAATTCTTATATTAACCGTAATATAAAATTATCTAATCGGGTCTCTGTTTGCCTTATCCTAGAAGTTTAATAGTGCACATTGCTCGACATTTCATGCGCTTTGAGATGGCGCTTAGCCCAATACGCTATCTGAAATAGGAGCGACGTAAATTGAACAAATGTGATAGAATTTCGCTGACTTCTTAAATTAACCATAATATAAAATGATCTAATCGGGTCTCTGTGTGCCCTATCAAAGAAGTTTAATAGTGCATTTTGCTCGCCATTCCACGCGCTTTAAGATGCTGCCCAGCCCAGTACGCTATCTGAAATTGGAGCGACGTAAATTGAACAAATGTGACAGAATTTTGCTGACATCTTAAATTAACCATAATATAAAATGATCTAATCGGGTCTCTGTTTGCCCTACCCTACAAGTTTAGCAGTGCATTTTACTCGCCATTTCATGCGCATTGAGATGCCGCTTAGCCCAATAAGCTATCTGAAATAGGAGCGACGTAAATTGAACAAATGTGATAGAATTTCGCTGAATTCTTATAATAATCTTAATGTAAAATGATCTAATCGGGTCTTTGTTCGCCCAACCCTAGAAGTTTAATAGTGCATTTCACTCGTCATTTCATGCGCTTTGAGGTGCCGCTTAGCCCAATACGCTATCTGAAATAGGAGCAACGTAAATTGAACAAATGTGATAGAATTTCGCTGAATTCTTATATTAACCAAAATATAAAATGATCTAATCGGGACTCTGATTGCCCTATCATAGAAGTTTAGTAGTGCATTTTACTCGCCCTTCCACGCGCTTTAAGATGCCGCCTAGCCCAGTACGCTATCTGAAATAGGAGTGACGTAAGTTGAACAAATGTGATAGAATTACGCTGAATTCTTAAATTAACCATAATATAAAATGATCTAATCGGGTCTCTGTTTGCCCTACCCTAGAAGTTTAATAGTGCATTTTACTCGCCATTTCATGCGCTTTGAGATGCCGCTTAGGCCAATACGCTATTTGAAATAGGAGCGACGTAAATTGAACAAATGTGAGAGAATTTCGCTGAATTCTTAAATTAACCATAATATAAAATGATCTAATCGGGTCTCTGTTTGCCCTATCATAGATGTTTAATAGTGCATTTCACTCGTCATTTCATGCGCTTTGAGATGCCGCTTAGCCCAATACGCTATCTGAAATAGGAGCGACGTAAATTGAACAATTGTGATAGAATTTCGCTGAATTCTTATATTAACCAAAATATAAAATGATCTAGTCGGGTCTCTGATTGCCCTATCATAGAAGTTTAATAGTGCATTTTGCTCGCCATTCCACGCGCTTTAAGATGCTGCCCAGCCCAGTAGGCTATCTGAAATTGGAGCGACGTAAACTGAACAGATGTGATAGAATTTCGCTGAATTCTTAAATTAACCATAATATAAAATGATCTAATCGGGTCTCTGTTTGCCCTATCATAGATGTTTAATAGTGCATTTCACTCGTCATTTCATGCGCTTTGAGATGCCGCTTAGCCCAATACGCTATCTGAAATAGGAGCAACGTAAATTGAACAAATGTGATAGAATTTCGCTGAATTCTTATATTAACCAAAATATAAAATGATCTAATCGGGACTCTGATTGCCCTATCATAAAAGCTTAGTAGTGCATTTTACTCGCCCTTCCACGCGCTTTAAGATGCCGCCTAGCCCACTACGCTATCTGAAATAGGAGCGACGTAAGTTGAACAAATGTGATAGAATTACGCTGAATTCTTATATTAACCGTAATATAAAATGATCTAATCGGGTCTCTGTTTGCCCTACCCTAGAAGTTTAATAGTGCATTTTACTCGCCATTTCTTGCGGTTTAAGATGCCGCCGAGCCCAGTACGCTATCTGATATAGGAGCGACGTAAGTTGATAAAATGTGATAGAATTACGCTAAATTCTTATATTAACGGTAATATAAAATGATCTAATCGGGTCTCTGTTTGCCTTATCCTAGAAGTTTAATAGTGCATTTTACTCGCCATTTCATGCGCATTGAGCTGCCGCTTAGCCCAATACGCTATCTGAAATAGGAGCGACGTAAATTGAACAAATATGATAGAGTTTCGCTGAATTCTTAAATTAACCATAAAATAAAATGATCTTACCGGGTCGCCGTTTGCCCTACCCTAGAAGTTTAACAGTGCATTTTACTCGCCATTTCTTGCGCTTTGAGATGCCGCTTACCCCAATACGCTATCTGAAATATCAGCGACGTAAATTGAACAAATGTGGTAGAATTACGCTGAATTCTTATATTAACCGTAATATAAAATGATCTAACCGGCTCTCTGATTGCCCTACCCTAGAAGTTTAACAGTGCATTTTACTCGCCATTTCATGCGGTTTGAGATGCCGCTTAGCCCAATACGCTATCTGAAATAGGAGCGACGTAAATTGAAAAACGTTATAGAATTTTCCTGAATTCTTATATTAACCTTAATGTAAAATGATCTAATCGGTTCTCTGTTCGCCCTACCCTAGAAGTTTAATAGCGCCTTTCACTCGTCATTTCATGCGCTTTGAGATGCCGCTTAGCCCAATACGCTATCTGAAATAGGAGCGACGTAAATTGAACAAATGTGATAGAATTTTTCTGAATTCTTAAATAAACCATAATATGAAATGATCTAATCGGGTCTCTGTTTGCCCTACCCTAGAAGTTTAACAGTGCATTTCTCTCGCCATTTCATGCTCTTTGAGATGCCGCTTAGCCCAATACGCTATCTGAAATAGGAGCGACGTAAATTAACAAATGTGATAGAATTTCCCTGAATACTTATATTAACCAAAATATAAAATGATCTAATCGGGTCTCTGATTGCCCTATCAAAGAAGTTTAATAGTGCATTTTACTCGCCAATCCACGCGCTTTACGATTCCGCCTAGCCCAGTACGCTAGCTGAAATAGGAACGACGTAAATTGAAAAAATGTGATAGAATTACGCTGAATTTTTAAATTAACGATAATATAAAATGATCTAATCGGGTCTCTGGT
Source organism: Macropis europaea (assembly GCA_916610135.2). Taxonomy (NCBI): domain Eukaryota; kingdom Metazoa; phylum Arthropoda; class Insecta; order Hymenoptera; family Melittidae; genus Macropis; species Macropis europaea. The sequence goes on from CAKAJE020000304.1 coordinate 98,681, forward strand.
TGCCCTACCCTAGAAGTTTAACAGTGCATTTTACTCGCCATTTATTGCGCTTTGAGATGCCGCTTAGCCCAAGACGCTATCTGAAATATCAGCGACGTAAGTTGAACAAATGTGAGAGAATCTCGCTGAATACTTATATTAACCTTAATGTAAAATGATCTAATCGGGTCTCTGTTCGCCCTACCATAGAAGTTTAATGGTGCATTTTTCTCGCCATTTCATGTGATTTGAGATGCCGCTTAACCCAATAGGCTATCTGAAATAGGAGCGACGTTAATTGATCAAATGTGATAGAATTTCCCTGAAATCTTATATTAAACAAAATATAAAATGATCTAAACGGGACTCTGATTGCCCTATCATAGAAGTTTAGTAGTGCATTTTACTCGCCATTCCACGCGCTTTAAGATGCCACGTAGCCCAGGACGCTATCTGAAATAGGAGCGACGTAAGTTGAACAAATGTGATAGAATTACGCTGAATTCTTATATTAACCGTAATATAAAATGATCTAATCGGGTCCCTGTTTGCCTTATCCTAGAAGTTTAATAGTGCATTTTACTCGCATTTCATGCGCATTGAGATGCCGCTTAGCCCAATACGCTATCTGAAATAGGAGCGACGTAAATTGAACAAATGTGATAGAATTTCCCTGAATTCTTATATTAACCAAAATATAAAATGATCTAATCGGGTCTCTGATTGCCATATCATAGAAGTTTAATAGTGCATTTTACTCGCCAATCCACGCGCTATAAGATTCCGCCTAGCCCAGTACGCTATCTGAAATAGGAGCGACGTAAATTGAACAAATGTGATAGAATTTGGCTGAATTCTTAAATTAACCATAATATAAAATGATCTAATCGGGTCTCTGTTTGCCCTACCCTAGAAGTTTAATAGTGCATTTTACTCGCCATTTCATGCGCTTTGAGATGGCGCTTAGCCCAATGCGCTACCTGAAATAGGAGCCACGTAAATTGAACAAATGTGATAGAATTTGGCTGAATTCTTAAATTAACCATAATATAAAATGATATAATCGGGTCTCTGTTTGCCTTACCCCAGAAGTTTAATAGTGCATTTTACTCGCCATTTCATGCGATTAGAGATGCCGCTTAGCCCAATACGCTATCTGAAATAGGAGCGACGTAAATTGAACAAATGTGATAGAATTTCGCTGAATTCTTAAATTAACCATAATATAAAATGATCTAATCGGGTCTCTGTTTGCCCTATCATAGAAGTTTAATAGTGCATTTCACTCGTCATTTCATGCGCTTTGAGATGCCGCCTAGCCCAGTACGCTATCTGAAATATCAGCGACGTAAATTGAACAAATGTGATAGAATTACGCTGAAGTCTTATATTAACCGTAATATAAAATGGTCTAATCGGGTCTCTGTTTGCCTTATCATAGAAGTTTAATGGTGCATTTCACTCGTCATTTCATGCGCTTTGAGGTGCCTCTTAGCCCAATAAGCTATCTGAAATAGGAGCGACGTAAATTGAACAAATGTGATAGAATTTTTCTGAATTCTTAAATAAACCATAATATGAAATGATCTAATCGGGTCTCCGTTTGCCCTTCCCTAGAAGTTTAACAGTGCATTTTACTCGCCATTTCATGCGCTTTGAGATGCCGCTTAGCCCAATACGCTATCTGAAATAGGAGCGACGTAAATTGAACAAATGTGATAGAATTTTTCTGAATTCTTATATTAACCAAAATATGAAATGATCTAATCGGGTCTCTGTTCGCCCGACCCTAGAAGTTTAACAGTGCATTTTACTCGCCATTTCATGGGCTTTGAGATGCCGCTTAGCCCAATACGCTATCTGAAATAGGAGCGACGTAAATTGAACAAATGTGATAGAATTTCCCTGAATTCTTATAACCACCTTAATGTAAAATGATCTAATCGGGTCTTTGTTCGCCCTACCCTAGAAGTTTAATAGTGCATTTCACTCACCATTTCATGCGCTTTGAGATGCCGCTTAGCCCAATAAGCTATCTGAAATAGGAGCGACGTAAATTGAACAAATGTGATAGAATTTCGCTGAATTCTTATATTAACCTTAATGTAAAATGATCTAATCGGGTCTCTGTTCGCCCTACCCTAGAAGTTTAATACAGCATTTCACTCGTCATTGCATGCGCTTTGAGTTGCCGCTTAGCCCAATACGATATCTGAAATAGGAGCGATGTAAATTGAACAAATGTGATAGAATTTTGCTGAATTCTTAAATTAACCATAATATAATATGATCTAATCGGGTCTCTGTTTGCCCTACCCTATAAGTTTAGTAGTGCATTTTACTCGCCCTTCCACGCGCTTTAAGATGCCGCCTAGCCCAGTACGCTATCTGAAATAGGAGCGACGTAAGTTGAACAAATGTGATAGAATTACGCTGAATTCTTATATTAACCGTAATATAAAATGATCTAATCGGGTCTCTGTTTGCCCTACCCTGAAGTTTAATAGTGCATTTTACTCGCCATGTCTTGCGCTTTAAGATGCCGCCGAGCCCAGTACGCTATCTGATATAGGAGCGACGTAAGTTGATAAAATGTGATAGAATTACGCTGAATTCTTATATTAACCGTAATATAAAATGATCTAATCGGGTCTCTGTTTGCCTTATCCTAGAAGTTTAATAGTGCATTTTACTCGCCATTTCATGCGCATTGAGCTGCCGCTTAGCCCAATACGCTATCTGAAACAGGAGCGACGTAAATTGAACAAATATGATAGAGTTTCGCTGAATTCTTAAATTAACCATAAAATAAAATGATCTTATCGGGTCGCCGTTTGCCCTACCCTAGAAGTTTAACAGTGCATTTTACTCGCCATTTCTTGCGCTTTGAGATGCCGCTTAGCCCAATACGCTATCTGAAATATCAGCGACGTAAATTGAACAAATGTGGTAGAATTACGCTGAATTCTTATATTAACCGTAATATAAAATGATCTAACCGGCTCTCTGTTTGCCCTACCCTAGAAGTTTAATAGTGCATTTTACTCGCCATTTCTTGCGCTTTAAGATGCCGCTTAGCCCAGTACGCTATCTGATATAGGAGCGACGTAAATTGATAAAATGTGATAGAATTACGCTGAATTCTTATATTAACCGTAATATAAAATGATCTAATCGGGTCTCTGTTTGCCTTATCCTAGAAGTTTAATAGTGCATTTTACTCGCCATTTCTTGCGGTTTAAGATGCCGCCGAGCCCAGTACGCTATCTGATATAGGAGCGACGTAAGTTGATAAAATGTGATAGAATTACGCTAAATTCTTATATTAACGGTAATATAAAATGATCTAATCGGGTCTCTGTTTGCCTTATCCTAGAAGTTTAATAGTGCATTTTACTCGCCATTTCATGCGCATTGAGCTGCCGCTTAGCCCAATACGCTATCTGAAATAGGAGCGACGTAAATTGAACAAATATGATAGAGTTTCGCTGAATTCTTAAATTAACCATAAAATAAAATGATCTTACCGGGTCGCCGTTTGCCCTACCCTAGAAGTTTAACAGTGCATTTTACTCGCCATTTCTTGCGCTTTGAGATGCCGCTTACCCCAATACGCTATCTGAAATATCAGCGACGTAAATTGAACAAATGTGGTAGAATTACGCTGAATTCTTATATTAACCGTAATATAAAATGATCTAACCGGCTCTCTGATTGCCCTACCCTAGAAGTTTAACAGTGCATTTTACTCGCCATTTCATGCGGTTTGAGATGCCGCTTAGCCCAATACGCTATCTGAAATAGGAGCGACGTAAATTGAAAAACGTTATAGAATTTTCCTGAATTCTTATATTAACCTTAATGTAAAATGATCTAATCGGTTCTCTGTTCGCCCTACCCTAGAAGTTTAATAGCGCCTTTCACTCGTCATTTCATGCGCTTTGAGATGCCGCTTAGCCCAATACGCTATCTGAAATAGGAGCGACGTAAATTGAACAAATGTGATAGAATTTTTCTGAATTCTTAAATAAACCATAATGTGAAATGATCTAATCGGGTCTCTGTTTGCCCTACCCTAGAAGTTTAACAGTGCATTTCTCTCGCCATTTCATGCTCTTTGAGATGCCGCTTAGCCCAATACGCTATCTGAAATAGGAGCGACGTAAATTAACAAATGTGATAGAATTTCCCTGAATACTTATATTAACCAAAATATAAAATGATCTAATCGGGTCTCTGATTGCCCTATCAAAGAAGTTTAATAGTGCATTTTACTCGCCAATCCACGCGCTTTACGATTCCGCCTAGCCCAGTACGCTAGCTGAAATAGGAACGACGTAAATTGAAAAAATGTGATAGAATTACGCTGAATTTTTAAATTAACGATAATATAAAATGATCTAATCGGGTCTCTGGTTGCCCTACCCTAGAAGTTTAACAGTGCATTTTACTCGCCATTTATTGCGCTTTGAGATGCCGCTTAGCCCAAGACGCTATCTGAAATATCAGCGACGTAAATTGAACAAATGTGAGAGAATCTCGCTGAATACTTATATTAACCTTAATGTAAAATGATCTAATCGGGTCTCTGTTCGCCCTACCATAGAAGTTTAATGGTGCATTTTTCTCGCCATTTCATGTGATTTGAGATGCCGCTTAACCCAATAGGCTATCTGAAATAGGAGCGACGTTAATTGATCAAATGTGATAGAATTTCCCTGAAATCTTATATTAAACAAAATATAAAATGATCTAAACGGGACTCTGATTGCCCTATCATAGAAGTTTAGTAGTGCATTTTACTCGCCATTCCACGCGCTTTAAGCTGCCACGTAGCCCAGGACGCTATCTGAAATAGGAGCGACGTAAGTTGAACAAATGTGATAGAATTACGCTGAATTCTTATATTAACCGTAATATAAAATGATCTAATCGGGTCCCTGTTTGCCTTATCCTAGAAGTTTAATAGTGCATTTTACTCGCATTTCATGCGCATTGAGATGCCGCTTAGCCCAATACGCTATCTGAAATAGGAGCGACGTAAATTGAACAAATGTGATAGAATTTCCCTGAATTCTTATATTAACCAAAATATAAAATGATCTAATCGGGTCTCTGATTGCCATATCATAGAAGTTTAATAGTGCATTTTACTCGCCAATCCACGCGCTATAAGATTCCGCCTAGCCCAGTACGCTATCTGAAATAGGAGCGACGTAAATTGAACAAATGTGATAGAATTTGGCTGAATTCTTAAATTAACCATAATATAAAATGATCTAATCGGGTCTCTGTTTGCCCTACCCTAGAAGTTTAATAGTGCATTTTACTCGCCATTTCATGCGCTTTGAGATGGCGCTTAGCCCAATGCGCTACCTGAAATAGGAGCCACGTAAATTGAACAAATGTGATAGAATTTGGCTGAATTCTTAAATTAACCATAATATAAAATGATATAATCGGGTCTCTGTTTGCCTTACCCCAGAAGTTTAATAGTGCATTTTACTCGCCATTTCATGCGATTAGAGATGCCGCTTAGCCCAATACGCTATCTGAAATAGGAGCGACGTAAATTGAACAAATGTGATAGAATTTCGCTGAATTCTTAAATTAACCATAATATAAAATGATCTAATCGGGTCTCTGTTTGCCCTATCATAGAAGTTTAATAGTGCATTTCACTCGTCATTTCATGCGCTTTGAGATGCCGCCTAGCCCAGTACGCTATCTGAAATATCAGCGACGTAAATTGAACAAATGTGATAGAATTACGCTGAAGTCTTATATTAACCGTAATATAAAATGGTCTAATCGGGTCTCTGTTTGCCTTATCATAGAAGTTTAATGGTGCATTTCACTCGTCATTTCATGCGCTTTGAGGTGCCTCTTAGCCCAATAAGCTATCTGAAATAGGAGCGACGTAAATTGAACAAATGTGATAGAATTTTTCTGAATTCTTAAATAAACCATAATATGAAATGATCTAATCGGGTCTCCGTTTGCCCTTCCCTAGAAGTTTAACAGTGCATTTTACTCGCCATTTCATGCGCTTTGAGATGCCGCTTAGCCCAATACGCTATCTGAAATAGGAGCGACGTAAATTGAACAAATGTGATAGAATTTTTCTGAATTCTTATATTAACCAAAATATGAAATGATCTAATCGGGTCTCTGTTCGCCCGACCCTAGAAGTTTAACAGTGCATTTTACTCGCCATTTCATGGGCTTTGAGATGCCGCTTAGCCCAATACGCTATCTGAAATAGGAGCGACGTAAATTGAACAAATGTGATAGAATTTCCCTGAATTCTTATAACCACCTTAATGTAAAATGATCTAATCGGGTCTTTGTTCGCCCTACCCTAGAAGTTTAATAGTGCATTTCACTCACCATTTCATGCGCTTTGAGATGCCGCTTAGCCCAATAAGCTATCTGAAATAGGAGCGACGTAAATTGAACAAATGTGATAGAATTTCGCTGAATTCTTAAATAAACCATAATATGAAATGATCTAATCGGGTCTCTGTTTGCCCTACCCTAGAAGTTTAACAGTGCATTTCTCTCGCCATTTCATGCTCTTTGAGATGCCGCTTAGCCCAATACGCTATCTGATATAGGAGCGACGTAAATTGATAAAATGTGATAGAATTACGCTGAATTCTTATATTAACCGTAATATAAAATGATCTAATCGGGTCTCTGTTTGCCTTATCCTAGAAGTTTAATAGTGCATTTTACTCGCCATTTCATGCGCATTGAGCTGCCGCTTAGCCCAATACGCTATCTGAAATAGGAGCGACGTAAATTGAACAAATATGATAGAGTTTCGCTGAATTCTTAAATTAACCATAAAATAAAATGATCTTATCGGGTCGCCGTTTGCCCTACCCTAGAAGTTTAACAGTGCATTTTACTCGCCATTTCTTGCGCTTTGAGATGCCGCTTAGCCCAATACGCTATCTGAAATATCAGCGACGTAAATTGAACAAATGTGGTAGAATTACGCTGAATTCTTATATTAACCGTAATATAAAATGATCTAACCGGCTCTCTGTTTGCCCTACCCTAGAAGTCTAATAGTGCATTTCACTCGCCATTTCATGCGCTTTGAGATGCCGCTTAGCCCAATGCGCTATCTGAAATAGGAGCGACGTAAATTGAACAAATGTAATAGAATTTCCCTGAAATCTTATATTAAACAAAATATAAAATGATCTAATCGGGTCTCTGATTGCCCTATCATAGAAGTTTAATAGTGCATTTTACTCGCCAATCCACGCGCTTTAAGATTCCGCCTAGCCCAGTACGCTATCTGAAATAGGAGCGACGCAAATTGAACAAATGTGATAGAATTTGGCTGAATTCTTAAATTAACCATAACATAAAATGATCTAATCGGGTCTCTGTTTGCCGTACCCTAGAAGTTTACTAGTGCATTTTACTCGCCATTTCTTGCGCTTTGAGATGCCGCTTTGCCCAATATGCTATCTGAAATAGGAGCGACGTAAATTGAACAAATGTGAGAGAATTTCGCTGAATTCTTATATTAACCTTAATGTAAAATGTTCTAATCGGGTCTCTGTTCGCCCTACCCTTGAAGATTAATAGTGCATTTCACTCGTCATTTCATGCGCTTTGAGATGCCGGTTAGCCCAATACGCTATCTGAAATAGGAGCGACGTAAGTTGAACAAATGTGATAGAATTTCGCTGAATTCTTATATTAACCAAAATATAAAATGATCTAATCGGGTCTCTGATAGCCCTATCATAGAAGATTAATAGTGCATTTTACCCGCCATTCCACGCGCTTTAAGATGCCGCCTATCCCAGTACGCTATCTGAAATAGGAGCGACGTACGTTGAACAAATGTGATAGAATTACGCTGAATTCTTATATTAACCGTAATATAAAATGAACGAATCGGGTCTCTGTTTGCCTTATCCTAGAAGTTTAATAGTGCATTTTACTCGCCAATCCACGCGCTTTAAGATTCCGCCTAGCCCAGTACGCTATCTGAAATAGGAGCGTCGTAAATTGAACAAATGTGATAGAATTTGGCTGAATTCTTATATTAACCGTAATATAAAATGAACGAATCGGGTCTCTGTTTGCCTTATCCTAGAAGTTTAATAGTGCATTTTACTCGCCAATCCACGCGCTTTAAGATGCCGCCGAGCCCAGTACGCTATCTGATATAGGAGCGACGTAAGTTGATAAAATGTGATAGAATTACGCTAAATTCTTATATTAACCGTAATATAAAATGATCTATTCGGGTCTCTGTTTGCCTTATCCTAGAAGTTTAATAGTGCATTTTACTCGCCATTTCATGCGCATTGAGCTGCCGCTTAGCCCAATACGCTATCTGAAATAGGAGCGACGTAAATTGAACAAATATGATAGAGTTTCGCTGAATTCTTAAATTAACCATAAAATAAAATGATCTTACCGGGTCGCCGTTTGCCCTACCCTAGAAGTTTAACAGTGCATTTTACTCGCCATTTCTTGCGCTTTGAGATGCCGCTTACCCCAATACGCTATCTGAAATATCAGCGACGTAAATTGAACAAATGTGGTAGAATTACGCTGAATTCTTATATTAACCGTAATATAAAATGATCTAACCGGCTCTCTGATTGCCCTACCCTAGAAGTTTAACAGTGCATTTTACTCGCCATTTCATGCGGTTTGAGATGCCGCTTAGCCCAATACGCTATCTGAAATAGGAGCGACGTAAATTGAAAAACGTTATAGAATTTCCCTGAATTCTTATATTAACCTTAATGTAAAATGATCTAATCGGGTCTCTGTTTGCCCTACCCTATAAGTTTAGTAGTGCATTTTACTCGCCCTTCCACGCGCTTTAAGATGCCGCCTAGCCCAGTACGCTATCTGAAATAGGAGCGACGTAAGTTGAACAAATGTGATAGAATTACGCTGAATTCTTATATTAACCGTAATATAAAATGATCAAATCGGGTCTCTGTTTGCCCTACCCTAGAAGTTTAATAGTGCATTTTACTCGCCATGTCTTGCGCTTTAAGATGCCGCCGAGCCCAGTACGCTATCTGATATAGGAGCGACGTAAGTTGATAAAATGTGATAGAATTACGCTGAATTCTTATATTAACCGTAATATAAAATGATCTAATCGGGTCTCTGTTTGCCTTATCCTAGAAGTTTAATAGTGCATTTTACTCGCCATTTCATGCGCATTGAGCTGCCGCTTAGCCCAATACGCTATCTGAAACAGGAGCGACGTAAATTGAACAAATATGATAGAGTTTCGCTGAATTCTTAAATTAACCATAAAATAAAATGATCTTATCGGGTCTCCGTTTGCCCTACCCTAGAAGTTTAACAGTGAATTTTACTCGCCATTTCTTGCGCTTTGAGATGCCGCTTAGCCCAATACGCTATCTGAAATATCAGCGACGTAAATTGAACAAATGTGGTAGAATTACGCTGAATTCTTATATTAACCAAAATATGAAATGATCTAATCGGGTCTCTGTTCGCCCGACCCTAGAAGTTTAACAGTGCATTTTACTCGCCATTTCATGGGCTTTGAGATGCCGCTTAGCCCAATACGCTATCTGAAATATCAGCGACGTAAATTGAACAAATGTGGTAGAATTACGCTGAATTCTTATATTAACCGTAATATAAAATGATCTAACCGGCTCTCTGTTTGCCCTACCCTAGAAGTCTAATAGTGCATTTCACTCGCCATTTCATGCGCTTTGAGATGCCGCTTAGCCCAATACGCTATCTGAAATAGGAGCGACGTAAATTGAACAAATGTAATAGAATTTCCCTGAAATCTTATATTAAACAAAATATAAAATGATCTAATCGGGTCTCTGATTGCCCTATCATAGAAGTTTAATAGTGCATTTTACTCGCCAATCCACGCGCTTTAAGATTCCGTCTAGCCCAGTACGCTATCTGAAATAGGAGCGACGCAAATTGAACAAATGTGATAGAATTTGGCTGAATTCTTAAATTAACCATAACATAAAATGATCTAATCGGGTCTCTGTTTGCCGTACCCTAGAAGTTTACTAGTGCATTTTACTCGCCATTTCTTGCGCTTTGAGATGCCGCTTTGCCCAATAAGCTATCTGAAATAGGAGCGACGTAAATTGAACAAATGTGAGAGAATTTCGCTGAATTCTTATATTAACCTTAATGTAAAATGTTCTAATCGGGTCTCTGTTCGCCCTACCCTTGAAGATTAATAGTGCATTTCACTCGTCATTTCATGCGCTTTGAGATGCCGGTTAGCCCAATACGCTATCTGAAATAGGAGCGACGTAAGTTGAACGAATGTGATAGAATTTCGCTGAATTCTTATATTAACCAAAATATAAAATGATCTAATCGGGTCTCTGATAGCCCTATCATAGAAGATTAATAGTGCATTTTACCCGCCATTCCACGCGCTTTAAGATGCCGCCTATCCCAGTACGCTATCTGAAATAGGAGCGACGTACGTTGAACAAATGTGATAGAATTACGCTGAATTCTTATATTAACCGTAATATAAAATGAACGAATCGGGTCTCTGTTTGCCTTATCCTAGAAGTATAATAGTGCATTTTACTGGCCAATCCACGCGCTTTAAGATTCCGCCTAGCCCAGTACGCTATCTGAAATAGGAGCGTCGTAAATTGAACAAATGTGATAGAATTTGGCTGAATTCTTAAATTAACCATAATATAAAATGATCTAATCGGGTCTCTGTTTGCCTTATCCTAGAAGTTTAATAGTGCATTTTACTCGCCATTTCATGCGCATTGAGATGCCGCTTAGCCCAATACGCTATCTGAAATATCAGCGACGTAAATTGAACAAATGTGAGAGACTTTCGCTGAATTCTTATATTAACCTTAATGTAAAGTGTTCTAATCGGGTCTCTGTTCGCCCTACCCTAGAAGATTAATAGTGCATTTTACTCGCCAATCCACGCGCTTTAAGATTCCGCCTAGCCCAGTACGCTATCTGAAATAGGAGCGACGTAAATTGAACAAATGTGATAGAATTTGGCTGAATTCTTAAATTAACCATAATATAAAATGATCTAATCGGGTCTCTGTTTGCCCTACCCTAGAAGTTTAATAGTGCATTTTAGTCGCCATTTCATGCGCTTTGAGATCCGGCTTAGCCCAATACGCTATCTGAAATAGGGAGCGACGTAAATTGAACAAATGTGATAGAATTTCGCTGAATTCTTATATTAACCAAAATATAAAATGATCTAATCGGGTCTCTGTTTGCCCTACCCTAGAATTTTAATCGTGCATTTTACACGCCATTTCATGCGCTTGAGATGCCGCTTAGCCCAATACGCTATCTGAAATAGGAGCGACGTAAATTGAACAAATGTGATAGAATTCGCTGAATTCTTAAATTAACCACAATATAAAATGATCTAATCGGGGTCCCTGTTTTGCCCTACCCTAGAAGTTTAATAGTGCATTTCACTCGTCATTTCATGCGCTTTGAGATGCCGCTTAGCCCAATACGTATCTGAAATAGGAGCGACGTAAATTGAACAAATGTGATAGAATTTCGCTGAATTCTTATATTAACCAAAGTATAAAATGATCTAATCTGGTCTCTGATTGCCCTATCACAGAAGGTTAATAGTGCATTTTACTCGCCATTCCACGCGCTTTAAGATGCCGCCTAGCCCAGTACGCTGTCTGAAAGAAAAGCGACGTAAGTTGAACAAATGTGACAGAATTACGCTGCATTCTTATATTCACCTTAATGTAAAATGATCTCTCCGGTCTCTGTTCACCCTACCCTAGATGTATAATAGTGCATTTCACTCGTCATTTCATGCGCTTTGAGATGCCGCTTAGCCCAATACGATATCTGAAATAGGAGCGACGTAAATTGAACAAATGTGATAGAATTTCCCTGAATTCTTATATTAACCAAAATATAAAATAATCTGATCGGGTCTCTGATTGCCCTATCATAGAAGTTTAATAGTGCATTTTACTCGCCATTTCACGCGCTCTAAGATGCCGCCTAGCCCAGTCCGCTATCTGAAATAGGAGCGACGTAAATTGAACAAATGCGATAGAATTACGCTGAATTCTTATATTAACCGTAATATAAAATGAACTAATCGGGTCTCTGTTTGCACTACCCTAGAAGTTTAATAGTGCATTCTACTCGCCATTTCATGCGCTTTGAGATGCCGCTTAGCCCAATACGCTATCTGAAATATGAGCGACGTAAATTGAACAAATGTGATAGAATTTCGCTGAATTCTTATATTAACCAAAATATAAAATGATCTAATCGGGTCTCTGTTTGCCCTACCCTAGAAGTTTAATCGTGCATTTTACACGCCATTTCATGCGCTTTGAGATGCCGCTTAGCCCAATACGCTATCTGAAATAGGAGCGACGTAAATTGAACAAATGTGATAGAATTTCGCTGAATTCTTAAATTAACCATAATATAAAATGATCTAATCGGGTCCCTGTTTGCCCTACCCTAGAAGTTTAATAGTGCATTTCACTCGTCATTTCATGCGCTTTGAGATGCCGCTTAGCCCAATACCCTATCTGAAATAGGAGCGACGTAAATTGAACAAATGTGATAGAATTTCGCTGAATTCTTATATTAACCAAAGTATAAAATGATCTAATCTGGTCTCTGATTGCCCTATCACAGAAGGTTAATAGTGCATTTTACTCGCCATTCCACGCGCTTTAAGATGCCGCCTAGCCCAGTACGCTGTCTGAAAGAAAAGCGACGTAAGTTGAACAAATGTGACAGAATTACGCTGCATTCTTATATTCACCTTAATGTAAAATGATCTCTCCGGATCTCTGTTCACCCTACCCTAGATGTATAATAGTGCATTTCACTCGTCATTTCATGCGCTTTGAGATGCCGCTTAGCCCAATACGATATCTGAAATAGGAGCGACGTAAATTGAACAAATGTGATAGAATTTCCCTGAATTCTTATATTAACCAAAATATAAAATAATCTGATCGGGTCTCTGATTGCCCTATCATAGAAGTTTAATAGTGCATTTTACTCGCCATTTCACGCGCTCTAAGATGCCGCCTAGCCCAGTCCGCTATCTGAAATAGGAGCGACGTAAATTGAACAAATGCGATAGAATTACGCTGAATTCTTATATTAACCGTAATATAAAATGAACTAATCGGGTCTCTGTTTGCACTACCCTAGAAGTTTAATAGTGCATTCTACTCGCCATTTCATGCGCTTTGAGATGCCGCTTAGCCCAATACGCTATCTGAAATATGAGCGACGTAAATTGAACAAATGTGATAGAATTTCGCTGAATTCTTATATTAACCAAAATATAAAATGATCTAATCGGGTCTCTGTTTGCCCTACCCTAGAAGTTTAATCGTGCATTTTACACGCCATTTCATGCGCTTTGAGATGCCGCTTAGCCCAATACGCTATCTGAAATAGGAGCGACGTAAATTGAACAAATGTGATAGAATTTCGCTGAATTCTTAAATTAACCATAATATAAAATGATCTAATCGGGTCCCTGTTTGCCCTACCCTAGAAGTTTAATAGTGCATTTCACTCGTCATTTCATGCGCTTTGAGATGCCGCTTAGCCCAATACCCTATCTGAAATAGGAGCGACGTAAATTGAACAAATGTGATAGAATTTCGCTGAATTCTTATATTAACCAAAGTATAAAATGATCTAATCTGGTCTCTGATTGCCCTATCACAGAAGGTTAATAGTGCATTTTACTCGCCATTCCACGCGCTTTAAGATGCCGCCTAGCCCAGTACGCTGTCTGAAAGAGAAGCGACGTAAGTTGAACAAATGTGACAGAATTACGCTGCATTCTTATATTCACCTTAATGTAAAATGATCTCTCCGGGTCTCTGTTCACCCTACCCTAGATGTATAATAGTGCATTTCACTCGCCATTTCATGCGCTTTGAGATGCCGCTTAGCCCAATACGATATCTGAAATAGGAGCGACGTAAATTGAACAAATGTGATAGAACTTCCCTGAATTCTTATATTAACCAAAATATAAAATAAACTGATCGGGTCTCTGATTGCCCTATCATAGAAGTTTAATAGTGCATTTTACTCGCCATTTCACGCGCTCTAAGATGCCGCCTAGCCCAGTACGCTGTCTGAAAGAGAAGCGACGTAAGTTGAACAAATGTGACAGAATTACGCTGCATTCTTATATTAACCGTAATATAAAATGAACTAATCGGGTCTCCGTTTACCTTATCCTAGAAGTTTAATAGCGCATTTTACGCGCCATTGCATGCGCTTTGAGATGCCGCTTAGCCCAATACGCTATCTGAAATATGAGCGACGCAAATTGAACAAATGTGATAGAATTTCTTTGAATTCTTATATTAACCATAATATAAAATGATCTAATCGGGTCTCTGTTTGCTCTACCCTAGAAGTTTAATAGTGCATTTTTCTCGCAATTTCATGCGCTTTGAGGTGCCGCTTAACCCAATACGCTATCTGCAATAGGAGCGACGTAAATTGAACAAATGTGATAGAATATCGCTGAATTCTTAAATTAACTATAATATAAAATGATCTAATCGGGTCACTGATTGCCCTACCCTAGAAGTTTAATAGTGCATTTTACTCGCCATTTCATGCGCTTTGAGATGCCGCTTAGCCCAATACGCTATCGGAAATATGAGCGACGTAAATTGAACAAATGTGATAGAATTTCGCTGAATTCTTATATTAACAAAAATATAAAATGATCTAATCGGGTCTCTGTTTGCCTTATCCTAGAAGTTTAGTATTGCATTTTACTCGCCATTTCATGCGCTTTGAGATGCCGCTTAGCCCAATACGATATCTGAAACAGGTGCCACGTAAATTGAACAAATGTGATAGAATTTCGCTGAATTCTTAAATTAACTATAATATAAAATGATCTAATCGGGTCACTGATTGCCCTATCATAGAAGTTTAATAGTGCATTTTACTCGCCATTCCACGCGCTTTAAGATGCCGCCGAGCCCAGTACGCTATCTGAAATAGGAGCGCCGTAATTTGAAGAAATGTGATAGAATTACGCTGAATTCTTATATTAACCGTAATATAAAATGATCTAATCGGGTCTCTGTTTGCCCTACCCTAGAAGTTTAATAGTCCATTTTATTCGCCATTTCATGCGCTTTGAGATGCCGGTTAGCCCAATACGCTAACTGAAATAGGAGCGACGTAAATAGAACAAATGTGATAGGATTTCCCTGAAATCTTATATTAAACAAAATATAAAATGATCTAATCGGGTCTCTGACTGCCCTATCATTGAAGTTTAACAGTGCATTTTACTCGCGATTCCACGCGCTTTAAGAAGCCGCCTAGCCCAGTACGCTATCTGAAATAGGAGCGACGTAAATTCAACAAATGTGATAGAATCTTGTTGAATTCTTAAATTAACCATAATATAAAATGATCTAACCGGGTCCCTGTTTGCCCTACCCTAGGAGTTTAATAGTGCATTTTACTCGCCATTTCATGCGCTTTGAGATGCCGCTTAGCCCAATAAGCTATCTGAAATATCAGCGACACGAATTGAACAAATGTGATAGAATTTCCCTGAAATCTTGTATTAAACAAAATATAAAATGATCTAATCGCGTCTCTGATTGCCCTATCATACAAGTTTAATAGTGCATTTTACTCGCCACTCCACGCGATTTAGGATGCCGCCTAGCCCAGTACGCTATCCGAAATAGCAGCGACGTAAATTGAACAAATGTGATAGAATTTTGCTGAATTCTTAAATTAACCATAATATAAAATGATCTAATCGGGTCTCTGTTTGCCCTACCCTAGAAGTTTAATAGTGCATTTTACTCGCCATTTCATGCGCTTTGAGATGCCGCGTAACCCAATACGCTATCTGAAATAGGAGCAACGAAAGTTGAACAAATGTGATTGAATTTCGCTGAATTATTTTATTAACCAGAATGTAAAATGATCTAATCGGGTCTCTGTTCGCCCTAGCCTAGAAGTTTCATAGTGCATCTTATTCGCCATTTCATGCGCTTTGTGATGCCGCGTAGCCCAATACGCTATCTGAAATAGGAGCGACGTAAATTGAACAAATGTGATAGAATTTCCCTGAATTCTTATATTAACCTTAATGTAAAATGATCTAATCGGGTCTCTGTTCGCCCTACCATAGAAGTTTAATAGTGCATTTCACTAGTCATTTCATGCGCTTTCAGTTGCCGCTTAGCCCAATACGCTATCTGAAATAGGAGCGACGTAAATTGAACAAATGTGATAGAATTTCCCTGAAACCTTATATTAAACAAAATATAAAATGATCTAATCGGGTCTCTGATTGCCCTATCATAGAAGATTAGTAGTGCATTTTACTCGCCATTCCACGCGCCTTAAGATGCCGCCTAGCCCAGTACGCTATCTGAAATAGGAGCGACGTAACTTGAACAAATGTGATAGAATTACGCTGCATTCTTATATTAACCGTAATATAAAGTGATCTAACCGGGTATCTGTTTGCCTTATCCTAGAAGTTTAATAGTGCATTATACTCGCCATTTCATGCGCTTCGAGATGCCGCTTAGCTCAATACGCTATCTGAAATAGGAGCGAGGAAAGTTGAACAAATGTGATAGAATCTCGTTGAATTATTTTATTAACCAGAATGTAAAATGATCTAATCTGGTCTCTGTTCGCCCTACCATAGAAGTCTTATAGTGCATTTCACTCGCCATTTCATGCGCTTTGAGATGCCGCTTAGCCCAATACGCTATCTGAAAGAGGAGCGACGTAAGTTGAACAAATGTGATAGAATTTTGCTGAATTCTTAAATTAACCATAATATAAAATGATCTAATCGGGTCTCTGTTTGCCCTACCCTAGAAGTTTAACAGTGCATTTTAGTCGACATTTCATGCGCTTTGAGATCCGGCTTAGCCCAATACGCTATCTGAAATAGGAGCGACGTAAATTGAACAAATGTGATAGAGTTTCCCTGAAACCTTATATTAATCATAATATAAATGATCTAATCGGGTCTCTGATTGCCCTATCATAGAAGATTAGTAGTGCATTTTACTCGCCATTCCACGCGCTTTAAGATGCCGCCTAGCCCAGTACGCTATCTGAAATAGGAGCGACGTAACTTGAACAAATGTGATAGAATTACGCTGAATTCTTATATTAACCTTAATATAAAATGATCTAATCGGGTCTGTGTTTGCCTTATCCTAGAAGTTTAATAGCGCATTTTACTCGCCATTTCATGCGCTTTGAGATGCCGCTTAGCCCAATACGCTATCTGAAATAGGAGCGACGTAAATAGAACAAATGTGATAGGATTTCCCTGAAATCTTATATTAAACAAAATATAAAATGATCTAATCAGGTCTCTGTTTGCCCTACCCTAGAAGTTTAATAGTGCATTTTACTCGCCATTTCATGCGCTTTGAGATGCCGCGTAACCCAATACGCTATCTGAAATAGGAGCAACGAATGTTGAACAAATGTGATAGAATTTCCCTGAATTCTTATATTAACCTTAATGTAAAATGATCTAATCGGGTCTTTGATTGCCCTATCATAGAAGATTAGTAGTGCATTTTACTCGCCATTCCACGCGCTTTAAGATGCCGCCTAGCCCAGTACGCTATCTGAAATAGGAGCGACCTAAATTGAACGAATGTGATAGAATTTTGCTGAATTCTTAAATTAACCATAATATAAAATGATCTAATCGGGTCTCTGCTTGCCCTACCCTAGAAGTTTAACAGTGCATTTTACTCGTCATTTCATGCGCATTGAGCTGCCGCTTAGCCCAATACGCTATCTGAAATAGGAGCGACGTAAATTGAACAAATATGATAGAGTTTCGCTGTATTCTTAAAATTAACCATAAAATAAAATGATCATATCGGGTCGCCGTTTGCCCTACCCTAGAGTTTAACAGTGCATTTTACTCGCCATTTCTTGCGCTTTGAGATGCCGCTTAGCCCAATACGCTATCGGAAATATGAGCGACGTAAATTGAACAAATGTGATAGAATTTCGCTGAATTCTTATATTAACAAAAATATAAAATGATCTAATCGGGTCTCTGTTTGCCTTATCCTAGAAGTTTAGTATTGCATTTTACTCGCCATTTCATGCGCTTTGAGATGCCGCTTAGCCCAATACGCTATCTGAAACAGGTGCGACGTAAATTGAACAAATGTGATAGAATTTCGCTGAATTCTTAAATTAACTATAATATAAAATGATCTAATCGGGTCACTGATTGCCCTATCATAGAAGTTTAATAGTGCATTTTACTCGCCATTCCACGCGCTTTAAGATGCCGGCCAGCCCAGTACGCTATCTGATATAGGAGCGACGTAAGTTGAACAAATGTGATAGAATTACGCTGAATTCTTATATTAACCGTAATATAAAATGATCTAATCGGGTCTCTGTTTGCCCTACCCTAGAAGTTTAATAGTGCATTTTACTCGCCATTTCTTGCGCTTTACGATGCTGCCGAGCCCAGTACGCTATCTGATATAGGAGCGACGTAAGTTGATAAAATGTGATAGAATTACGCTGAATTCTTATATTAACCGTAACATAAAATGATCTAATCGGGTCTCTGTTTGCCGTACCCTAGAAGTTTACTAGTGCATTTTACTCGCCATTTCTTGCGCTTTGAGATGCCGCTTTGCCCAATAAGCTATCTGAAATAGGAGCGACGTAAATTGAACAAATGTGAGAGAATTTCGCTGAATTCTTATATTAACCTTAATGTAAAATGTTCTAATCGGGTCTCTGTTCGCCCTACCCTTGAAGATTAATAGTGCATTTCACTCGTCATTTCATGCGCTTTGAGATGCCGCTTAGCCCAATACGCTATCTGAAATAGGAGCGACGTAAGTTGAACAAATGTGATAGAATTTCGCTGAATTCTTATATTAACCAAAATATAAAATGATCTAATCGGGTCTCTGATAGCCCTATCATAGAAGTTTAATAGTGCATTTTACCCGCCATTCCACGCGCTTTAAGATGCCGTCTATCCCAGTACGCTATCTGAAATAGGAGCGACGTACGTTGAACAAATGTGATAGAATTACGCTGAATTCTTATATTAACCGTAATATAAAATGAACGAATCGGGTCTCTGTTTGCCTTATCCTAGAAGTTTAATAGTGCATTTTACTCGCCAATCCACGCGCTTTAAGATTCCGCCTAGCCCAGTACTCTATCTGAAATAGGAGCGTCGTAAATTGAACAAATGTGATAGAATTTGGCTGAATTCTTAAATTAACCATAATATAAAATGATCTAATCGGGTCTCTGTTTGCCCTACCGTAGGAGTTTAATAGTGCATTTTACTCGCCATTTCATGCGCTTTGAGGTGCCGCTTAACCCAATACGCTATCTGAAATAGGAGCGACGTAAATTGAACGAATGTGATAGAATTTCGCTGGATTCTTATATTAACCAAAATATAAAATGATCTAATCGGGTCTCTGATAGCCCTATAATAGAAGTTTAATAGGGCATTTTACTCGCCATTTCGTGCGCTTTAAGATGCCGCCTAGCCCAGTACGCTATCTGAAATAGGAGCGACGTAAATTGAACAAGTGTGATAGAATCTCGCTGAATACTTATATTAACCTTAATGTAAAATGATGTAATCGGGTCTCTGTTCGCCCTACCCTAGAAGTTTAATAGTGCATTTCACTCGTCGTTTCATGCGCTTTGAGATGACGCTTAACCCAATACGCTATCTGAAATAGGAGCGACGTAAGTTGAACAAATGTGACAGAGTTACGCTGCATTCTTATATTCACCTTAATATAAAATGATCTCTCCGGGTCTCTGTTCACCCTACCCTAGATGTATAATAGTGCATTTCACTCGTCATTTCATGCGCTTTGAGATGCCGCTTAGCCCAATACGATATCTGAAATAGGAGCGACGTAAATTGAACAAATGTGATAGAATTTCCCTGAATTCTTATATTAACCAAAATATAAAATAATCTAATCGGGTCTCTGATTACCCTATCATAGAAGTTTAATAGTGCATTTTACTCGCCATTTCACGCGCTCTAAGATGCCGCCTAGCCCAGTACGCTATCTGAAATAGGAGCGACGTAAATTGAACAAATGCGATAGAATTACGCTGAATTCTTATATTAACCGTAATATAAAATGAACTAATCGGGTCTCTGTTTGCACTACCCTAGAAGTTTAATAGTGCATTCTACTCGCCATTTCATGCGCTTTGAGATGCCGCTTAGCCCAATACGCTATCTGAAATATGAGCGACGTAAATTGAACAAATGTGATAGAATTTCCCTGAAATCTTATATTAAACAAAATATAAAATGATCTAATCGGGTCTGTGAATGCCCTATCATAGAAGTTTAATAGTGCATTTTACTCGCCATTTCACGCGCTCTAAGATGCCGCCTAGCCCAGTACGCTATCTGAAATAGGAGCGACGGAAATTGAACAAATGCGATAGAATTACGCTGAATTCTTATATTAACCATAATATAAAATGATCTAATCGGGTCTCTGTTTGCTCTACCCTAGAAGTTTAATAGTGCATTTTACTCGCAATTTCATGCGCTTTGAGGTGCCGCTTAACCCAATACGCTATCTGCAATAGGAGCGACGTAAATTGAACAAATGTGATAGAATATCGCTGAATTCTTAAATTAACTATAATATAAAATGATCTAATCGGGTCACTGATTGCCCTACCCTTGAAGTTTAATAGTGCATTTTACTCGCCATTTCATGCGCTTTGAGATGCCGCTTAGCCCAATACGCTATCGGAAATATGAGCGACGTAAATTGAACAAATGTGATAGAATTTCGCTGAATTCTTATATTAACAAAAATATAATATGATCTAATCGGGTCTCTGTTTGCCTTATCCTAGAAGTTTAGTATTGCATTTTACTCGCCATTTCATGCGCTTTGAGATGCCGCTTAGCCCAATACGCTATCTGAAACAGGTGCGACGTAAATTGAACAAATGTGATAGAATTTCGCTGAATTCTTAAATTAACTATAATATAAAATGATCTAATCGGGTCACTGATTGCCCTGTCATAGAAGTTTAATAGTGCATTTTACTCGCCATTCCACGCGCTTTAAGATGCCGGCCAGCCCAGTACGCTATCTGAAATAGGAGCGACGTAATTTGAAGAAATGTGATAGAATTACGCTGAATTCTTATATTAACCGTAATATAAAATGATCTAATCGGGTCTCTGTTTGCCCTACCCTAGAAGTTTAATAGTCCATTTTATTCGCCATTTCATGCGCTTTGAGATGCCGGTTAGCCCAATACGCTAACTGAAATAGGAGCGACGTAAATAGAACAAATGTGATAGGATTTCCCTGAAATCTTATATTAAACAAAATATAAAATGATCTAATCGGGTCTCTGACTGCCCTATCATTGAAGTTTAACAGTGCATTTTACTCGCGATTCCACGCGCTTTAAGAAGCCGCCTAGCCCAGTACGCTATCTGAAATAGGAGCGACGTAAATTCAACAAATGTGATAGAATCTTGTTGAATTCTTAAATTAACCATAATATAAAATGATCTAATCGGGTCTCTGTTTGCCCTACCCTAGGAGTTTAATAGTGCATTTTACTCGCCATTTCATGCGCTTTGAGATGCCGCTTAGCCCAATAAGCTATCCGAAATATCAGCGACACGAATTGAACAAATGTGATAGAATTTCCCTGAAATCTTGTATTAAACAAAATATAAAATGATCTAATCGCGTCTCTGATTGCCCTATCATACAAGTTTAATAGTGCATTTTACTCGCCACTCCACGCGCTTTAGGATGCCGCCTAGCCCAGTACGCTATCCGAAATAGGAGCGACGTAAATTGAACAAATGTGATAGAATTTTGCTGAATTGTTAAATTAACCATAATATAAAATGATCTAATCGGGTCTCTATTTGCCCTACCCTAGAAGTTTAATAGTGCATTTTACTCGCCATTTCATGCGCTTTGAGATGCCGCGTAACCCAATACGCTATCTGAAATAGGAGCAACGAAAGTTGAACAAATGTGATTGAATTTCGCTGAATTATTTTATTAACCAGAATGTAAAATGATCTAATCGGGTCTCTGTTAGCCCTAGCCTAGAAGTTTCATAGTGCATCTTATTCGCCATTTCATGCGCTTTGTGATGCCGCGTAGCCCAATACGCTATCTGAAATAGGAGCGACGTAAATTGAACAAATGTGATAGAATTTCCCTGAATTCTTATATTAACCTTAATGTAAAATGATCTAATCGGGTCTCTGTTCGCCCTACCATAGAAGTTTAATAGTGCATTTCACTAGTCATTTCATGCGCTTTCAGTTGCCGCTTAGCCCAATACGCTATCTGAAATAGGAGCGACGTAAATCGAACAAATGTGATAGAATTTCCCTGAAACCTTATATTAAACAAAATATAAAATGATCTAATCGGGTCTCTGATTGCCCTATCATAGAAGATTAGTAGTGCATTTTACTCGCCATTCCACGCGCCTTAAGATGCCGCCTAGCCCAGTACGCTATCTGAAATAGGAGCGACGTAACTTGAACAAATGTGATAGAATTACGCTGCATTCTTATATTAACCGTAATATAAAGTGATCTAACCGGGTATCTGTTTGCCTTATCCTAGAAGTTTAATAGTGCATTATACTCGCCATTTCATGCGCTTCGAGATGCCGCTTAGCTCAATACGCTATCTGAAATAGGAGCGAGGAAAGTTGAACAAATGTGATAGAATCTCGTTGAATTATTTTATTAACCAGAATGTAAAATGATCTAATCTGGTCTCTGTTCGCCCTACCATAGAAGTCTTATAGTGCATTTCACTCGCCATTTCATGCGCTTTGAGATGCCGCTTAGCCCAATACGCTATCTGAAAGAGGAGCGACGTAAGTTGAACAAATGTGATAGAATTTTGCTGAATTCTTAAATTAACCATAATATAAAATGATCTAATCGGGTCTCTGTTTGCCCTACCCTAGAAGTTTAATAGTGCATTTTAGTCGACATTTCATGCGCTTTGAGATCCGGCTTAGCCCAATACGCTATCTGAAATAGGAGCGACGTAAATTGAACAAATGTGATAGAATTTCCCTGAAACCTTATATTAATCATAATATAAATGATCTAATCGGGTCTCTGATTGCCCTATCATAGAAGATTAGTAGTGCATTTTACTCGCCATTCCACGCGCTTTAAGATGCCGCCTAGCCCAGTACGCTATCTGAAATAGGAGCGACGTAACTTGAACAAATGTGATAGAATTACGCTGAATTCTTATATTAACCTTAATATAAAATGATCTAATCGGGTCTGTGTTTGCCTTATCCTAGAAGTTTAATAGCGCATTTTACTCGCCATTTCATGCGCTTTGAGATGCCGCTTAGCACAATACGCTATCTGGAATAGGAGCGACGTAAATTGAACAAATGTGATAGAATTTCGCTGAATTCTTATATTAACCAAAATATAAAATGATCTAATCGGGTCTCTGTTTGCCCTACCCTAGAAGTTTAATCGTGCATTTTACACGCCATTTCATGCGCTTTGAGATGCCGCTTAGCCCAATACGCTATCTGAAATAGGAGCGACGTAAATTGAACAAATGTGATAGAATTTCGCTGAATTCTAAAATTAACCATAATATAAAATGATCTAATCGGGTCCCTGTTTGCCCTACCCTAGAAGTTTAATAGTGCATTTCACTCGTCATTTCATGCGCTTTGAGATGCCGCTTAGCCCAATACGCTATCTGAAATAGGAGCGACGTAAATTGAACAAATGTGATAGAATTTCGCTGAATTCTTATATTAACCAAAGTATAAAATGATCTAATCTGGTCTCTGATTGCCCTATCATAGAAGTTTAATAGTGCATTTTACTCGCCGTTCCACGCGCTTTAAGATGCCGACCAGCCCAGTACGCTATCTGAAATAGGAGCGACGTAATTTGAAGAAATGTGATAGAATTACGCTGAATTCTTATATTAACCGTAATATAAAATGATCTAATCGGGTCTCTGTTTGCCCTACCCTAGAAGTTTAATAGTCCATTTCATTCGCCATTTCATGCGCATTGAGATGCCGGTTAGCCCAATACGCTAACTGAAATAGGAGCGACGTAAATAGAACAAATGTGATAGGATTTCCCTGAAATCTTATATTAAACAAAATATAAAATGATCTAATCAGGTCTCTGTTTGCCCTACCCTAGAAGTTTAATAGTGCATTTTACTCGCCATTTCATGCGCTTTGAGATGCCGCGTAACCCAATACGCTATCTGAAATAGGAGCAACGAAAGTTGAACAAATGTGATAGAATTTCCCTGAAATCTTATATTAAACAAAATATAAAATGATCTAATCGGGTCTGTGAATGCCCTATCATAGAAGCTTAATAGTGCATTTTACTCGCCATTCCACGCGGTTTAAGATGCCGGCCAGCCCAGTACGCTATCTGAAATAGGAGCGACGTAATTTGAAGAAATGTGATAGAATTACGCTGAATTCTTATATTCACCATAATATAAAATGATCTAATCGGGTCTCTGTTTGCCCTACCCTAGAAGTTTAATCGTGCATTTTACTCGCAATTTCATGCGCTTTGAGGTGCCGCTTAACCCAATACGCTATCTGCAATAGGAGCGACGTAAATGGAACAAATGTGATAGAATATCGCTGAATTCTTAAATTAACTATAATATAAAATGATCTAATCGGGTCACTGATTGCCCTACCCTAGAAGTTTAATAGTGCATTTTACTCGCCATTTCATGCGCTTTGAGATGCCGCTTAGCCCAATACGCTATCTGAAATAGGAGCGACGTAAACTGAACAAATGTGATAGCATTTCACTGAATTCTTATATTAACCAAAGTATAAAATGATCTAATCTGGTCTCTGATTGCCCTATCATAGAAGTTTAATAGTGCATTTTACTCGCCGTTCCACGCGCTTTAAGATGCCGACCAGCCCAGTACGCTATCTGAAATAGGAGCGACGTAATTTGAAGAAATGTGATAGAATTACGCTGAATTCTTATATTAACCGTAATATAAAATGATCTAATCGGGTCTCTGTTTGCCTTACCCTAGAAGTTTAATAGTGCATTTTACTCGCAATTTCATGCGCTTTGAGATGCCGCTTAGCCCAATACGCATCTGAAATAGGAGCGACGTAAATTGAACAAATAAGTTAGAATTACGCTGAATTCTTATATTAACCGTAATATAAAATCATCTAATCGGGTCTCTGTTTGCCTTACCCTAGAAGTTTAATGGTGCATTTTACTCGCCGTTTCATGCGCTTTTAGTTGCCGCTTAGCCCAATACGCTATCTGCAATAGGAGCGACGTCCATTGAACAAATGTGATGGAATTTCGCTGAATTCTTAAATTAACCATAATATCAAATGATCTAATCGGGTCTCTGTTTGCCCTATCATAGATGTTTAATAGTGCATTTCACTCGTCATTTCATGCGCTTTGAGATGCCGCCTAGCCCAGTACGCTATTTGAAATAGGAGCGACGTAAGTTGAACAAATGTGATAGAATTACGCTCAATTATTATATTAACCGTAATATAAAATTATCTAATCGGGTCTCGGTTTGCCCTACCCTAGAAGTTTAATAGTGCACTTTGCTCGCCAGTTCATGCGCTTTGAGATGGCGCTTAGCCCAATACGCTATCTGAAATAGGAGCGACGTAAATTGAACAAATGTGATAGAATTTCCCTGAATTCTTATATACACCTTAATGTAAAATGATCTAATCGGGTCTTTGTTCGCCCTACCCTAGAAGTTTAATAGTGCATTTCACTCGCCATTTCATACGCTTTGAGATGCCGCTTAGCCCAATAAGCTGTCTGAAATAGGAGCGACGTAAATTGAACAAATGTGATAGAATTTCGCTGAATTCTTATATTAACCTTAATGTAAAATGATCTAATCGGGTCTGTGTTCGCCCTACCCTAGAAGTTTAATACTGCATTTCACTCGACATTTCATGCGCTTTGAGTTGCCGCTTAGCCCAATACGATATCTGAAATAGGAGCGATGAAAATTGAACAAATGTGATAGAACTTTGCTGAATTCTTAAATTAACCATAATATAATATGATCTAATCGGGTCTCTGTTTGCCTTACCCTATAAGTATAGTAGTGCATTTTACTCACCCTTCCACGCGCTTTAAGATGCCGCCTAGCCCAGTACGCTATCTGAAATAGGAGCGACGTAAGTTGAACAAATGTGATAGAATTACGCTGAATTCTTATATTAACCGTAATATAAAATGATCTAATCGGGTCTCTGTTTGCCCTACCCTAGAAGTTTAATAGTGCATTTTACTCGCCATTTCTTGCGCTTTAAGATGCCGCCGAGCCCAGTACGCTATCTGATATAGGAGCGACGTAAGTTGAACAAATGTGATAGAATTACGCTGAATTCTTATATTAACCGTAATATAAAATGATCTAATCGGGTCTCTGTTTGCCCTACCCTAGAAGTTTAATAGTGCATTTTACTCGCCATTTCTTGCGCTTTACGATGCCGCCGAGCCCAGTACGCTATCTGATATAGGAGCGACGTAAGTTGATAAAATGTGATAGAATTACGCTGAATTCTTATATTAACCGTAACATAAAATGATCTAATCGGGTCTCTGTTTGCCGTACCCTAGAAGTTTACTAGTGCATTTTACTCGCCATTTCTTGCGCTTTGAGATGCCGCTTTGCCCAATAAGCTATCTGAAATAGGAGCGACGTAAATTGAACAAATGTGAGAGAATTTCGCTGAATTCTTATATTAACCTTAATGTAAAATGTTCTAATCGGGTCTCTGTTCGCCCTACCCTTGAAGATTAATAGTGCATTTCACTCGTCATTTCATGCGCTTTGAGATGCCGCTTAGCCCAATACGCTATCTGAAATAGGAGCGACGTAAGTTGAACAAATGTGATAGAATTTCGCTGAATTCTTATATTAACCAAAATATAAAATGATCTAATCGGGTCTCTGATAGCCCTATCATAGAAGTTTAATAGTGCATTTTACCCGCCATTCCACGCGCTTTAAGATGCCGCCTATCCCAGTACGCTATCTGAAATAGGAGCGACGTACGTTGAACAAATGTGATAGAATTACGCTGAATTCTTATATTAACCGTAATATAAAATGAACGAATCGGGTCTCTGTTTGCCTTATCCTAGAAGTTTAATAGTGCATTTTACTCGCCAATCCACGCGCTTTAAGATTCCGCCTAGCCCAGTACGCTATCTGAAATAGGAGCGTCGTAAATTGAACAAATGTGATAGAATTTGGCTGAATTCTTAAATTAACCATAATATAAAATGATCTAATCGGGTCTCTGTTTGCCCTACCGTAGGAGTTTAATAGTGCATTTTACTCGCCATTTCATGCGCTTTGAGGTGCCGCTTAACCCAATACGCTATCTGAAATAGGAGCGACGTAAATTGAACGAATGTGATAGAATTTCGCTGGATTCTTATATTAACCAAATTATAAAATGATCTAATCGGGTCTCTGATAGCCCTATAATAGAAGTTTAATAGGGCATTTTACTCGCCATTTCGTGCGCTTTAAGATGCCGCCTAGCCCAGTACGCTATCTGAAATAGGAGCGACGTAAATTGAACAAGTGTGATAGAATCTCGCTGAATACTTATATTAACCTTAATGTAAAATGATGTAATCGGGTCTCTGTTCGCCCTACCCTAGAAGTTTAATAGTGCATTTCACTCGTCGTTTCATGCGCTTTGAGATGACGCTTAACCCAATACGCTATCTGAAATAGGAGCGACGTAAGTTGAACAAATGTGACAGAGTTACGCTGCATTCTTATATTCACCTTAATGTAAAATGATCTCTCCGGGTCTCTGTTCACCCTACCCTAGATGTATAATAGTGCATTTCACTCGTCATTTCATGCGCTTTGAGATGCCGCTTAGCCCAATACGATATCTGAAATAGGAGCGACGTAAATTGAACAAATGTGATAGAATTTCCCTGAATTCTTATATTAACCAAAATATAAAATAATCTAATCGGGTCTCTGATTACCCTATCATAGAAGTTTAATAGTGCATTTTACTCGCCATTTCACGCGCTCTAAGATGCCGCCTAGCCCAGTACGCTATCTGAAATAGGAGCGACGTAAATTGAACAAATGCGATAGAATTACGCTGAATTCTTATATTAACCGTAATATAAAATGAACTAATCGGGTCTCTGTTTGCACTACCCTAGAAGTTTAATAGTGCATTCTACTCGCCATTTCATGCGCTTTGAGATGCCGCTTAGCCCAATACGCTATCTGAAATATGAGCGACGTAAATTGAACAAATGTGATAGAATTTCCCTGAAATCTTATATTAAACAAAATATAAAATGATCTAATCGGGTCTGTGAATGCCCTATCATAGAAGTTTAATAGTGCATTTTACTCGCCATTTCACGCGCTCTAAGATGCCGCCTAGCCCAGTACGCTATCTGAAATAGGAGCGACGTAAATTGAACAAATGCGATAGAATTACGCTGAATTCTTATATTAACCATAATATAAAATGATCTAATCGGGTCTCTGTTTGCTCTACCCTAGAAGTTTAATAGTGCATTTTACTCGCAATTTCATGCGCTTTGAGGTGCCGCTTAACCCAATACGCTATCTGCAATAGGAGCGACGTAAATTGAACAAATGTGATAGAATATCGCTGAATTCTTAAATTAACTATAATATAAAATGATCTAATCGGGTCACTGATTGCCCTACCCTTGAAGTTTAATAGTGCATTTTACCCGCCATTCCACGCGCTTTAAGATGCCGCCTATCCCAGTACGCTATCTGAAATAGGAGCGACGTACGTTGAACAAATGTGATAGAATTACGCTGAATTCTTATATTAACCGTAATATAAAATGAACGAATCGGGTCTCTGTTTGCCTTATCCTAGAAGTTTAATAGTGCATTTTACTCGCCAATCCACGCGCTTTAAGATTCCGCCTAGCCCAGTACGCTATCTGAAATAGGAGCGTCGTAAATTGAACAAATGTGATAGAATTTGGCTGAATTCTTAAATTAACCATAATATAAAATGATCTAATCGGGTCTCTGTTTGCCCTACCGTAGGAGTTTAATAGTGCATTTTACTCGCCATTTCATGCGCTTTGAGGTGCCGCTTAACCCAATACGCTATCTGAAATAGGAGCGACGTAAATTGAACGAATGTGATAGAATTTCGCTGGATTCTTATATTAACCAAAATATAAAATGATCTAATCGGGTCTCTGATAGCCCTATAATAGAAGTTTAATAGGGCATTTTACTCGCCATTTCGTGCGCTTTAAGATGCCGCCTAGCCCAGTACGCTATCTGAAATAGGAGCGACGTAAATTGAACAAGTGTGATAGAATCTCGCTGAATACTTATATTAACCTTAATGTAAAATGATGTAATCGGGTCTCTGTTCGCCCTACCCTAGAAGTTTAATAGTGCATTTCACTCGTCGTTTCATGCGCTTTGAGATGACGCTTAACCCAATACGCTATCTGAAATAGGAGCGACGTAAGTTGAACAAATGTGACAGAGTTACGCTGCATTCTTATATTCACCTTAATATAAAATGATCTCTCCGGGTCTCTGTTCACCCTACCCTAGATGTATAATAGTGCATTTCACTCGTCATTTCATGCGCTTTGAGATGCCGCTTAGCCCAATACGATATCTGAAATAGGAGCGACGTAAATTGAACAAATGAGATAGAATTTCCCTGAATTCTTATAGTAACCAAAATATAAAACAATCTAATCGGGTCTCTGATTACCCTATCATAGAAGTTTAATAGTGCATTTTACTCGCCATTTCACGCGCTCTAAGATGCCGCCTAGCCCAGTACGCTATCTGAAATAGGAGCGACGTAAATTGAACAAATGCGATAGAATTACGCTGAATTCTTATATTAACCGTAATATAAAATGAACTAATCGGGTCTCTGTTTGCACTACCCTAGAAGTTTAATAGTGCATTCTACTCGCCATTTCATGCGCTTTGAGATGCCCCTTAGCCCAATACGCTATCTGAAATATGAGCGACGTAAATTGAACAAATGTGATAGAATTTCCCTGAAATCTTATATTAAACAAAATATAAAATGATCTAATCGGGTCTGTGAATGCCCTATCATAGAAGTTTAATAGTGCATTTTACTCGCCATTTCACGCGCTCTAAGATGCCGCCTAGCCCAGTACGCTATCTGAAATAGGAGCGACGTAAATTGAACAAATGCGATAGAATTATGCTGAATTCTTATATTAACCATAATATAAAATGATCTAATCGGGTCTCTGTTTGCTCTACCCTAGAAGTTTAATAGTGCATTTTACTCGCAATTTCATGCGCTTTGAGGTGCCGCTTAACCCAATACGCTATCTGCAATAGGAGCGACGTAAATTGAACAAATGTGATAGAATATCGCTGAATTCTTAAATTAACTATAATATAAAATGATCTAATCGGGTCACTGATTGCCCTACCCTTGAAGTTTAATAGTGCATTTTACTCGCCATTTCATGCGCTTTGAGATGCCGCTTAGCCCAATACGCTATCGGAAATATGAGCGACGTAAATTGAACAAATGTGATAGAATTTCGCTGAATTCTTATATTAACAAAAATATAAAATGATCTAATCGGGTCTCTGTTTGCCTTATCCTAGAAGTTTAGTATTGCATTTTACTCGCCATTTCATGCGCTTTGAGATGCCGCTTAGCCCAATACGCTATCTGAAACAGGTGCGACGTAAATTGAACAAATGTGATAGAATTTCGCTGAATTCTTAAATTAACTATAATATAAAATGATCTAATCGGGTCACTGATTGCCCTGTCATAGAAGTTTAATAGTGCATTTTACTCGCCATTCCACGCGCTTTAAGATGCCGGCCAGCCCAGTACGCTATCTGAAATAGGAGCGACGTAATTTGAAGAAATGTGATAGAATTACGCTGAATTCTTATATTAACCGTAATATAAAATGATCTAATCGGGTCTCTGTTTGCCCTACCCTAGAAGTTTAATAGTCCATTTTATTCGCCATTTCATGCGCTTTAAGATGCCGCCTATCCCAGTACGCTATCTGAAATAGGAGCGACGTACGTTGAACAAATGTGATAGAATTACGCTGAATTCTTATATTAACCGTAATATAAAATGAACGAATCGGGTCTCTGTTTGCCTTATCCTAGAAGTTTAATAGTGCATTTTACTCGCCAATCCACGCGCTTTAAGATTCCGCCTAGCCCAGTACGCTATCTGAAATAGGAGCGTCGTAAATTGAACAAATGTGATAGAATTTGGCTGAATTCTTAAATTAACCATAATATAAAATGATCTAATCGGGTCTCTGTTTGCCCTACCGTAGGAGTTTAATAGTGCATTTTACTCGCCATTTCATGCGCTTTGAGGTGCCGCTTAACCCAATACGCTATCTGAAATAGGAGCGACGTAAATTGAACGAATGTGATAGAATTTCGCTGGATTCTTATATTAACCAAATTATAAAATGATCTAATCGGGTCTCTGATAGCCCTATAATAGAAGTTTAATAGGGCATTTTACTCGCCATTTCGTGCGCTTTAAGATGCCGCCTAGCCCAGTACGCTATCTGAAATAGGAGCGACGTAAATTGAACAAGTGTGATAGAATCTCGCTGAATACTTATATTAACCTTAATGTAAAATGATGTAATCGGGTCTCTGTTCGCCCTACCCTAGAAGTTTAATAGTGCATTTCACTCGTCGTTTCATGCGCTTTGAGATGACGCTTAACCCAATACGCTATCTGAAATAGGAGCGACGTAAGTTGAACAAATGTGACAGAGTTACGCTGCATTCTTATATTCACCTTAATGTAAAATGATCTCTCCGGGTCTCTGTTCACCCTACCCTAGATGTATAATAGTGCATTTCACTCGTCATTTCATGCGCTTTGAGATGCCGCTTAGCCCAATACGATATCTGAAATAGGAGCGACGTAAATTGAACAAATGTGATAGAATTTCCCTGAATTCTTATATTAACCAAAATATAAAATAATCTAATCGGGTCTCTGATTACCCTATCATAGAAGTTTAATAGTGCATTTTACTCGCCATTTCACGCGCTCTAAGATGCCGCCTAGCCCAGTACGCTGTCTGAAATAGGAGCGACGTAAATTGAACAAATGCGATAGAATTACGCTGAATTCTTATATTAACCGTAATATAAAATGAACTAATCGGGTCTCTGTTTGCACTACCCTAGAAGTTTAATAGTGCATTCTACTCGCCATTTCATGCGCTTTGAGATGCCGCTTAGCCCAATACGCTATCTGAAATATGAGCGACGTAAATTGAACAAATGTGATAGAATTTCCCTGAAATCTTATATTAAACAAAATATAAAATGATCTAATCGGGTCTGTGAATGCCCTATCATAGAAGTTTAATAGTGCATTTTACTCGCCATTTCACGCGCTCTAAGATGCCGCCTAGCCCAGTACGCTATCTGAAATAGGAGCGACGTAAATTGAACAAATGCGATAGAATTACGCTGAATTCTTATATTAACCATAATATAAAATGATCTAATCGGGTCTCTGTTTGCTCTACCCTAGAAGTTTAATAGTGCATTTTACTCGCAATTTCATGCGCTTTGAGGTGCCGCTTAACCCAATACGCTATCTGCAATAGGAGCGACGTAAATTGAACAAATGTGATAGAATATCGCTGAATTCTTAAATTAACTATAATATAAAATGATCTAATCGGGTCACTGATTGCCCTACCCTTGAAGTTTAATAGTGCATTTTACTCGCCATTTCATGCGCTTTGAGATGCCGCTTAGCCCAATACGCTATCGGAAATATGAGCGACGTAAATTGAACAAATGTGATAGAATTTCGCTGAATTCTTATATTAACAAAAATATAAAATGATCTAATCGGGTCTCTGTTTGCCTTATCCTAGAAGTTTAGTATTGCATTTTACTCGCCATTTCATGCGCTTTGAGATGCCGCTTAGCCCAATACGCTATCTGAAACAGGTGCGACGTAAATTGAACAAATGTGATAGAATTTCGCTGAATTCTTAAATTAACTATAATATAAAATGATCTAATCGGGTCACTGATTGCCCTATCATAGAAGTTTAATAGTGCATTTTACTCGCCATTTCACGCGCTTTAAGATGCCGGCCAGCCCAGTACGCTATCTGATATAGGAGCGACGTAAGTTGAACAAATGTGATAGAATTACGCTGAATTCTTATATTAACCGTAATATAAAATGATCTAATCGGGTCTCTGTTTGCCCTACCCTAGAAGTTTAATAGTGCATTTTACTCGCCATTTCTTGCGCTTTACGATGCTGCCGAGCCCAGTACGCTATCTGATATAGGAGCGACGTAAGTTGATAAAATGTGATAGAATTACGCTGAATTCTTATATTAACCGTAACATAAAATGATCTAATCGGGTCTCTGTTTGCCGTACCCTAGAAGTTTACTAGTGCATTTTACTCGCCATTTCTTGCGCTTTGAGATGCCGCTTTGCCCAATAAGCTATCTGAAATAGGAGCGACGTAAATTGAACAAATGTGAGAGAATTTCGCTGAATTCTTATATTAACCTTAATGTAAAATGTTCTAATCGGGTCTCTGTTCGCCCTACCCTTGAAGATTAATAGTGCATTTCACTCGTCATTTCATGCGCTTTGAGATGCCGCTTAGCCCAATACGCTATCTGAAATAGGAGCGACGTAAGTTGAACAAATGTGATAGAATTTCGCTGAATTCTTATATTAACCAAAATATAAAATGATCTAATCGGGTCTCTGATAGCCCTATCATAGAAGTTTAATAGTGCATTTTACCCGCCATTCCACGCGCTTTAAGATGCCGCCTATCCCAGTACGCTATCTGAAATAGGAGCGACGTACGTTGAACAAATGTGATAGAATTACGCTGAATTCTTATATTAACCGTAATATAAAATGAACGAATCGGGTCTCTGTTTGCCTTATCCTAGAAGTTTAATAGTGCATTGTACTCGCCAATCCACGCGCTTTAAGATTCCGCCTAGCCCAGTACGCTATCTGAAATAGGAGCGTCGTAAATTGAACAAATGTGATAGAATTTGGCTGAATTCTTAAATTAACCATAATATAAAATGATCTAATCGGGTCTCTGTTTGCCCTACCGTAGGAGTTTAATAGTGCATTTTACTCGCCATTTCATGCGCTTTGAGGTGCCGCTTAACCCAATACGCTATCT
Organism: Macropis europaea; assembly: GCA_916610135.2. NCBI lineage: Eukaryota > Metazoa > Arthropoda > Insecta > Hymenoptera > Melittidae > Macropis > Macropis europaea. Next base: position 133,073 of record CAKAJE020000304.1, read on the forward strand.
GAAATAGGAGCGACGTAAATTGAACGAATGTGATAGAATTTCGCTGGATTCTTATATTAACCAAAATATAAAATGATCTAATCGGGTCTCTGATAGCCCTATAATAGAAGTTTAATAGGGCATTTTACTCGCCATTTCGTGCGCTTTAAGATGCCGCCTAGCCCAGTACGCTATCTGAAATAGGAGCGACGTAAATTGAACAAGTGTGATAGAATCTCGCTGAATACTTATATTAACCTTAATGTAAAATGATGTAATCGGGTCTCTGTTCGCCCTACCCTAGAAGTTTAATAGTGCATTTCACTCGTCGTTTCATGCGCTTTGAGATGACGCTTAACCCAATACGCTATCTGAAATAGGAGCGACGTAAGTTGAACAAATGTGACAGAGTTACGCTGCATTCTTATATTCACCTTAATATAAAATGATCTCTCCGGGTCTCTGTTCACCCTACCCTAGATGTATAATAGTGCATTTCACTCGTCATTTCATGCGCTTTGAGATGCCGCTTAGCCCAATACGATATCTGAAATAGGAGCGACGTAAATTGAACAAATGTGATAGAATTTCCCTGAATTCTTATATTAACCAAAATATAAAACAATCTAATCGGGTCTCTGATTACCCTATCATAGAAGTTTAATAGTGCATTTTACTCGCCATTTCACGCGCTCTAAGATGCCGCCTAGCCCAGTACGCTATCTGAAATAGGAGCGACGTAAATTGAACAAATGCGATAGAATTACGCTGAATTCTTATATTAACCGTAATATAAAATGAACTAATCGGGTCTCTGTATGCACTACCCTAGAAGTTTAATAGTGCATTCTACTCGCCATTTCATGCGCTTTGAGATGCCGCTTAGCCCAATACGCTATCTGAAATATGAGCGACGTAAATTGAACAAATGTGATAGAATTTCCCTGAAATCTTATATTAAACAAAATATAAAATGATCTAATCGGGTCTGTGAATGCCCTATCATAGAAGTTTAATAGTGCATTTTACTCGCCATTTCACGCGCTCTAAGATGCCGCCTAGCCCAGTACGCTATCTGAAATAGGAGCGACGTAAATTGAACAAATGCGATAGAATTATGCTGAATTCTTATATTAACCATAATATAAAATGATCTAATCGGGTCTCTGTTTGCTCTACCCTAGAAGTTTAATAGTGCATTTTACTCGCAATTTCATGCGCTTTGAGGTGCCGCTTAACCCAATACGCTATCTGCAATAGGAGCGACGTAAATTGAACAAATGTGATAGAATATCGCTGAATTCTTAAATTAACTATAATATAAAATGATCTAATCGGGTCACTGATTGCCCTACCCTTGAAGTTTAATAGTGCATTTTACTCGCCATTTCATGCGCTTTGAGATGCCGCTTAGCCCAATACGCTATCGGAAATATGAGCGACGTAAATTGAACAAATGTGATAGAATTTCGCTGAATTCTTATATTAACAAAAATATAAAATGATCTAATCGGGTCTCTGTTTGCCTTATCCTAGAAGTTTAGTATTGCATTTTACTCGCCATTTCATGCGCTTTGAGATGCCGCTTAGCCCAATACGCTATCTGAAACAGGTGCGACGTAAATTGAACAAATGTGATAGAATTTCGCTGAATTCTTAAATTAACTATAATATAAAATGATCTAATCGGGTCACTGATTGCCCTGTCATAGAAGTTTAATAGTGCATTTTACTCGCCATTCCACGCGCTTTAAGATGCCGGCCAGCCCAGTACGCTATCTGAAATAGGAGCGACGTAATTTGAAGAAATGTGATAGAATTACGCTGAATTCTTATATTAACCGTAATATAAAATGATCTAATCGGGTCTCTGTTTGCCCTACCCTAGAAGTTTAATAGTCCATTTTATTCGCCATTTCATGCGCTTTGAGATGCCGGTTAGCCCAATACGCTAACTGAAATAGGAGCGACGTAAATAGAACAAATGTGATAGGATTTCCCTGAAATCTTATATTAAACAAAATATAAAATGATCTAATCGGGTCTCTGACTGCCCTATCATTGAAGTTTAACAGTGCATTTTACTCGCGATTCCACGCGCTTTAAGATGCCGCCTAGCCCAGTACGCTATCTGAAATAGGAGCGACGTAAATTCAACAAATGTGATAGAATCTTGTTGAATTCTTAAATTAACCATAATATAAAATGATCTAATCGGGTCTCTGTTTGCCCTACCCTAGGAGTTTAATAGTGCATTTTACTCGCCATTTCATGCGCTTTGAGATGCCGCTTAGCCCAATAAGCTATCTGAAATATCAGCGACACGAATTGAACAAATGTGATAGAATTTCCCTGAAATCTTGTATTAAACAAAATATAAAATGATCTAATCGCGTCTCTGATTGCCCTATCATACAAGTTTAATAGTGCATTTTACTCGCCACTCCACGCGCTTTAGGATGCCGCCTAGCCCAGTACGCTATCCGAAATAGGAGCGACGTAAATTGAACAAATGTGATAGAATTTTGCTGAATTGTTAAATTAACCATAATATAAAATGATCTAATCGGGTCTCTATTTGCCCTACCCTAGAAGTTTAATAGTGCATTTTACTCGCCATTTCATGCGCTTTGAGATGCCGCGTAGCCCAATACGCTATCTGAAATAGGAGCGACGTAAATTGAACAAATGTGATAGAATTTCCCTGAATTCTTATATTAACCTTAATGTAAAATGATCTAATCGGGTCTCTGTTCGCCCTACCATAGAAGTTTAATAGTGCATTTCACTAGTCATTTCATGCGCTTTCAGTTGCCGCTTAGCCCAATACGCTATCTGAAATAGGAGCGACGTAAATTGAACAAATGTGATAGAATTTCCCTGAAACCTTATATTAAACAAAATATAAAATGATCTAATCGGGTCTCTGATTGCCCTATCATAGAAGATTAGTAGTGCATTTTACTCGCCATTCCACGCGCCTTAAGATGCCGCCTAGCCCAGTACGCTATCTGAAATAGGAGCGACGTAACTTGAACAAATGTGATAGAATTACGCTGCATTCTTATATTAACCGTAATATAAAGTGATCTAACCGGGTATCTGTTTGCCTTATCCTAGAAGTTTAATAGTGCATTATACTCGCCATTTCATGCGCTTCGAGATGCCGCTTAGCTCAATACGCTATCTGAAATAGGAGCGAGGAAAGTTGAACAAATGTGATAGAATCTCGTTGAATTATTTTATTAACCAGAATGTAAAATGATCTAATCTGGTCTCTGTTCGCCCTACCATAGAAGTCTTATAGTGCATTTCACTCGCCATTTCATGCGCTTTGAGATGCCGCTTAGCCCAATACGCTATCTGAAAGAGGAGCGACGTAAGTTGAACAAATGTGATAGAATTTTGCTGAATTCTTAAATTAACCATAATATAAAATGATCTAATCGGGTCTCTGTTTGCCCTACCCTAGAAGTTTAATAGTGCATTTTAGTCAACATTTCATGCGCTTTGAGATCCGGCTTAGCCCAATACGCTATCTGAAATAGGAGCGACAATTGAACAAATGTGATAGAATTTCCCTGAAACCTTATATTAATCATAATATAAATGATCTAATCGGGTCTCTGATTGCCCTATCATAGAAGATTAGTAGTGCATTTTACTCGCCATTCCACGCGCTTTAAGATGCCGCCTAGCCCAGTACGCTATCTGAAATAGGAGCGACGTAACTTGAACAAATGTGATAGAATTACGCTGAATTCTTATATTAACCTTAATATAAAATGATCTAATCGGGTCTGTGTTTGCCTTATCCTAGAAGTTTAATAGCGCATTTTACTCGCCATTTCATGCGCTTTGAGATGCCGCTTAGCACAATACGCTATCTGGAATAGGAGCGACGTAAATTGAACAAATGTGATAGAATTTCGCTGAATTCTTATATTAACCAAAATATAAAATGATCTAATCGGGTCTCTGTTTGCCCCACCCTAGAAGTTTAATCGTGCATTTTACACGCCATTTCATGCGCTTTGAGATGCCGCTTTGCCCAATACGCTATCTGAAATAGGAGCGACGTAATTGAACAAATGTGATAGAATTTCGCTGAATTCTAAAATTAACCATAATATAAAATGATCTAATCGGGTCCCTGTTTGCCCTACCCTAGAAGTTTAATAGTGCATTTCACTCGTCATTTCATGCGCTTTGAGATGCCGCTTAGCCCAATACGCTATCTGAAATAGGAGCGACGTAAATTGAGCAAATGTGATAGAATTTCGCTGAATTCTTATATTAAACAAAATATAAAATGATCTAATCAGGTCTCTGTTTGCCCTACCCTAGAAGTTTAATAGTGCATTTTACTCGCCATTTCATGCGCTTTGAGATGCCGCGTAACCCAATACGCTATCTGAAATAGGAGCAACGAAAGTTGAACAAATGTGATAGAATTTCCCTGAAATCTTATATTAAACAAAATATAAAATGATCTAATCGGGTCTGTGAATGCCCTATCATAGAAGCTTAATAGTGCATTTTACTCGCCATTCCACGCGGTTTAAGATGCCGGCCAGCCCAGTACGCTATCTGAAATAGGAGCGACGTAATTTGAAGAAATGTGATAGAATTACGCTGAATTCTTATATTCACCATAATATAAAATGATCTAATCGGGTCTCTGTTTGCCCTACCCTAGAAGTTTAATCGTGCATTTTACTCGCAATTTCATGCGCTTTGAGGTGCCGCTTAACCCAATACGCTATCTGCAATAGGAGCGACGTAAATGGAACAAATGTGATAGAATATCGCTGAATTCTTAAATTAACTATAATATAAAATGATCTAATCGGGTCACTGATTGCCCTACCCCAGAAGTTTAATAGTGCATTTTACTCGCCATTTCATGCGCTTTGAGATGCCGCTTAGCCCAATACGCTATCTGAAATAGGAGCGACGTAAACTGAACAAATGTGATAGCATTTCACTGACTTCTTATATTAACCAAAGTATAAAATGATCTAATCTGGTCTCTGATTGCCCTATCATAGAAGTTTAATAGTGCATTTTACTCGCCGTTCCACGCGCTTTAAGATGCCGACCAGCCCAGTACGCTATCTGAAATAGGAGCGACGTAATTTGAAGAAATGTGATAGAATTACGCTGAATTCTTATATTAACCGTAATATAAAATGATCTAATCGGGTCTCTGTTTGCCCTACCCTAGAAGTTTAATAGTCCATTTCATTCGCCATTTCATGCGCTTTGAGATGCCGGTTAGCCCAATACGCTAACTGAAATAGGAGCGACGTAAATAGAACAAATGTGATAGGATTTCCCTGAAATCTTATATTAAACAAAATATAAAATGTTCTAATCAGGTCTCTGTTTGCCCTACCCTAGAAGTTTAATAGTGCATTTTACTCGCCATTTCATGCGCTTTGAGATGCCGCGTAACCCAATACGCTATCTGAAATAGGAGCAACGAAAGTTGAACAAATGTGATAGAATTTCCCTGAATTCTTATATTAACCTTAATGTAAAATGATCTAATCGGGTCTCAGATTGCCCTATCATAGAAGATTAGTAGTGCATTTTACTCGCCATTCCACGCGCTTTAAGATGCCGCCTAGCCCAGTACGCTATCTGAAATAGGAGCGACCTAAATTGAACGAATGTGATAGAATTTTTCTGAATTCTTAAATTAACCATAATATAAAATGATCTAATCGGGTCTCTGCTTGCCCTACCCTAGAAGTTTAACAGTGCATTTTACTCGTCATTTCATGCGCATTGAGCTGCCGCTTAGCCCAATACGCTATCTGAAATAGGAGCGACGTAAATTGAACAAATATGATAGAGTTTCGCTGTATTCTTAAAATTAACCATAAAATAAAATGATCATATCGGGTCGCCGTTTGCCCTACCCTAGAAGTTTAACAGTGCATTTTACTCGCCATTTCTTGCGCTTTGAGATGCCGCTTAGCCCAATACACTATCTGAAATATCAGCGACGTAAATTGAACAAATGTGGTAGAATTACGCTGAATTCTTATATTAATCGTAATATAAAATGATCTAATCGGCTCTCTGATTGCCCTACCCTAGAAGTTTAACAGTGCATTTTACTCGCCATTTCATGCGGTTTGAGATGCCGCTTAGCCCAATACGCTATCTGAAATAGGAGCGACGTAAATTGAAAAACGTGATAGAATTTCCCTGAATTCTTATATTAACCTTAATGTGAAATGATCTAATCGGTTCTCTGTTCGCCCTACCCTAGAAGTTTAATAGTGCCTTTCACTCGTCATTTCATGCGCTTTGAGATGCCGCTTAGCCCAATACGCTATCTGAAATAGGAGCGACGTAAATTGAACAATTGTGATAGAATTTCGCTGAATTCTTATATTAAGCAAAATATAAAATGATCTAGTCGGGTCTCTGATTGCCCTATCATAGAAGTTTAATAGTGCATTTTGCTCGCCATTCCACGCGCTTTAAGATGCCGCCTAGCCCAGTACGCTATCTGAAATTGGAGCGACGTAAATTGAACAAATGTGACAGAATTTTGCTGACATCTTAAATTAACCATAATATAAAATGATCTAATCGGGTCTCTGTTTGCCCTACCCTACAAGTTTAGCAGTGCATTTTGCTCGCCATTTCATGCGCTTTGAGATGCCGCTTAGCCCAATACGCTATCTGAAATAGGAGCGACGTAAATTGAACAAATGTGACAGAATTTCGCTGAATTCTTAAATTAACCATAATATAAAATGATCTAATCGGGTCCCTGTTTGCCCTACCCTAGAAGTTTAATAGTGCATTTCACTCGTCATTTCATGCGCTTTGAGATGCCGCTTAGCCCAATACGCTATCTGAAATAGGAGCGACGTAAATTGAACAAATGTGATAGAATTTCGCTGAATTCTTATATTAACCAAAGTATAAAATGATCTAATCTGGTCTCTGATTGCCCTATCACAGAAGGTTAATAGTGCATTTTACTCGCCATTCCACGCGCTTTAAGATGCCGCCTAGCCCAGTACGCTGTCTGAAATAGAAGCGACGTAAATTGAACAAGTGTGATAGAATCTCGCTGAATACTTATATTAACCTAAATGTAAAATGATGTAATCGGGTCTCTGTTCGCCCTACCCTAGAAGTTTAATAGTGCATTTCACTCGTCATTTCATGCGCTTTGAGATGACGCTTAACCCAATACGCTATCTGAAATAGGAGCGACGTAAGTTGAACAAATGTGACAGAATTACGCTGCATTCTTATATTCACCTTAATGTAAAATGATCTCTCCGGGTCTCTGTTCACCCTACCCTAGATGTATAATAGTGCATTTCACTCGTCATTTCATGCGCTTTGAGATGCCGCTTAGCCCAATACGATATCTGAAATAGGAGCGACGTAAATTGAACAAATGTGATAGAATTTCCCTGAATTCTTATATTAACCAAAATATAAAATAATCTAATCGGGTCTCTGATTGCCCTATCATAGAAGTTTAATAGTGCATTTTACTCGCCATTTCACGCGCTCTAAGATGCCTCCTAGCCCAGTACGCTATCTGAAATAGGAGCGACGTAAATTGAACAAATGCGATAGAATTACGCTGAATTCTTATATTAACCGTAATATAAAATGAACTAATCGGGTCTCTGTTTGCACTACCCTAGAAGTTTAATAGTGCATTCTACTCGCCATTTCATGCGCTTTGAGTTGCCGCTTAGCCCAATACGCTATCTGAAACAGGTGCGACGTAAATTGAACAAATGTGATAGAATTTCGCTGAATTCTTAAATTAACTATAATATAAAATGATCTAATCGGGTCACTGATTGCCCTATCATAGAAGTTTAATAGTGCATTTTACTCGCCGTTCCACGCGCTTTAAGATGCCGACCAGCCCAGTACGCTATCTGAAATAGGAGCGACGTAATTTGAAGAAATGTGATAGAATTACGCTGAATTCTTATATTAACCGTAATATAAAATGATCTAATCGGGTCTCTGTTTGCCCTACCCTAGAAGTTTAATAGTCCATTTCATTCGCCATTTCATGCGCTTTGAGATGCCGGTTAGCCCAATACGCTAACTGAAATAGGAGCGACGTAAATAGAACAAATGTGATAGGATTTCCCTGAAATCTTATATTAAACAAAATATAAAATGATCTAATCAGGTCTCTGTTTGCCCTACCCTAGAAGTTTAATAGTGCATTTTACTCGCCATTTCATGCGCTTTGAGATGCCGCGTAACCCAATACGCTATCTGAAATAGGAGCAACGAAAGTTGAACAAATGTGATAGAATTTCCCTGAATTCTTATATTAACCTTAATGTAAAATGATCTAATCGGGTCTCTGATTGCCCTATCATAGAAGATTAGTAGTGCATTTTACTCGCCATTCCACGCGCTTTAAGATGCCGCCTAGCCCAGTACGCTATCTGAAATAGGAGCGACCTAAATTGAACGAATGTGATAGAATTTTGCTGAATTCTTAAATTAACCATAATATAAAATGATCTAATCGGGTCTCTGCTTGCCCTACCCTAGAAGTTTAACAGTGCATTTTACTCGTCATTTCATGCGCTTTGAGATGCCGCTTTGCCCAATACGCTATCTGAAATAGGAGCGACGTAAATTGAACGAATGTGATAGAATTTCGCTCAATTCTTAAATTAACCATAATATAAAATGATCTAATCGGGTCTCTGTTTGCCCTACCCTAGAACTTTAATAGTGCATTTTACTCGTCATTTCATGCGCTTTGAGATGCCGCTTTGCCCAATACGCTATCTGAAATAGGAGCGACGTAAATTGAACAAATGTGATAGAATTTCACTGAATTCTTATATTAACCAAAACATAAAATGATCTAATCGGGTCTCTGATTGCCCTAGCATAGAAGTTTAATAGTGCATTTTACTCGCCATTCCGAGCGCTTTAAGATGCCGCATAGCCCAATACGCTGTCTGAAATAGGAGCGACGTAAATTGAACAAATGTGATAGAATTCCGCTGAATTCTTAAATTAACTATAATATAAAATGATCTCATCGGGTCACTGATTGCCCTACCCTAGAAGTTTCATAGTGCATTTTATTCGCCATTTCATGCGCTTTGAGATGCCGCTTAGCCCAATACGCTATCTGAAATAGGAGCGACGTAAATTGAACGAATGTGATAGAATTTCGCTGAATTCTTAAATTAACTATAATATAAAATGATCTAATCAGGTCACTTATTGCCCTATCATAGAAGTTTAATAGTGCATTTTACTCGCCATTCCACGCGCTTTAAGATGCCGGCCAGCCCAGTACGCTATCTGAAATAGGAGCGACGTAATTTGAAGAAATGTGATAGAATTACGCTGCATTCTTATATTAACCGTAATATAAAATGATCTAACCGGGTATCTGTTTGCCCTACCCTAGAAGTTTAATAGTGCATTTTACTCGCCATTTCATGCGCTTTGAGATGCCGCTTAACCCAATACGCTATCTGAAATAGGAGCAACGAAAGTTGAACAAATGTGATAGAATTTCGCTGAATTATTTTATTAACCAGAATGTAAAATGATCTCATCGGGTCACTGATTGCCCTACCCTAGAAGTTTAATAGTGCATTTTATTCGCCATTTCATGCGCTTTGTGATGCCGCGTAGCCCAGTTCGCTATCTGAAATAGGACCGACCTAAATTGAACGAATGTGATAGAATTTTGCTGAATTCTTAAATTAACCATAATATAAAATGATCTAATCGGGTCTCTGCTTGCCCTACCCTAGAAGTTTAACAGTGCACTTTACTCGTCATTTCATGCGCTTTGAGATGCCCCTTTGCCCAATACGCTATCTGAAATAGGAGCGACGTAAATTGAACGAATGTGATAGAATTTCGCTGAATTCTTAAATTAACTATAATATAAAATGATCTAATCGGGTCTCTGCTTGCCCTACCCTAGAAGTTTAACAGTGCATTTTACTCGTCATTTCATGCGCTTTGAGATGCCGCTTAGCCCAATACGCTATCTGAAATATGAGCGACGTAAATTGAACAAATGTGATAGAATTTCGCTGAATTCTTATATTAACCATAATATAAAATGATCTAATCGGGTATCTGTTTGCCTTATCCTAGAAGTTTAATAGTGAATTATTCTCGCCATTTCATGCGCTTCGAGATGCCGCTTAACCCAACACGCTATCTGCAATAGGAGCGACGTAAATTGAACAAACGTGATAGAATTTTGCTGAATTCTTAAATTAACCATAGTACAAAATGATCTAATCGGGTCTCTGTTTGCCCTACCCTAGAAGTTTAATAGTGCATTTTACTCGCCATTCCACGCGCTTTAAGATGCCGGCCAGCCCAGTACGCTATCTGAAATAGGAGCGACGTAATTTGAAGAAATGTGATAGAATTACGCTGAATTCTTATATTAACCGTAATATAAAATGATCTAATCGGGTCTCCGTTTGCCATACCCTAGAAGTTTAATAGTCCATTTTATTCGCCATTTCATGCGCTTTGAGATGCCGCGTAGCCCAATACGCTTCCTGAAATAGGAGCGACGAAAGTTGAACAAATGTGATAGAATTTCACTGAATTATTTTATTAACCAGAATGTAAAATGATCTAATCTGGTCTCTGTTTGCCCTACCATAGAAGTCTTGTAGTGCATTTCACTCGCCATTTCATGCGCTTTGAGATGCCGCTTAGCCCAATACGCTATCTGAAATAGGAGCGACATAAATTGAACGAATGTGATAGGATTTTGCTGAATTCTTAAATTAACCATAATATAAAATGATCTAATCGGGTCTCTGCTTGCCCTACCCTAGAAGTTTAATAGTGCATTTTACTCGTCATTTCATGCGCTTTGAGATGCCGCTTTGCCCAATACGCTATCTGAAATAGGAGCGACGTAAATTGCACGAATGTGATAGAATTTCGCTGAATTCTTAAATTATCTATAATATAAAATGATCTCATCGGGTCACTGATTGCCCTACCCTAGAAGTTTAATAGTGCATTTTACTCGCCATTTCATGCGCTTTGAGATGCCGCTTAGCCCAATACGCTATCTGAAATAGGAGCGACGTAAATTGAACAAATGTGATAGAATTTCGCTGAATTCTTAAATTAACTATAATATAAAATAATCTAATCGGGTCACTGATTGCCCTATCATAGAAGTTTAATAGTGCATTTTACTCGCCATTCCACGCGCTTTAAGATGCCGGCCAGCCCAGTACGCTATCTGAAATAGGAGCGACGTAAATTGAACGAATGTGATAGAATTTCGCTCAATTGTTAAATTAACCATAATATAAAATGATCTAATCGGGTCTCTGTTTGCCCTACCCTAGAACTTTAATAGTGCATTTTACTCGTCATTTCATGCGCTTTCAGTTGCCGCTTAGCCCGATACGCTATCTGAAATAGGAGCGACGTAAATTGAACAAATGTGATAGAATATCGCTGATTTCTTAAATTAACTATAATATAAAATAATCTAATCGGGTCACTGATTGCCCTATCATAGAAGTTTAATAGTGCATTTTACTCGCCATTCCACGCGCTTTAAGATGCCGGCCAGCCCAGTACGCTATTTGAAATAGGAGCGACGTAATTTGAAGAAATATGATAGAATTACGCTGAATTCTTATATTAACCGTAATATAAAATGATCTAATCGGGTCTCCGTTTGCCATACCCTAGAAGTTTAATAGTCCATTTTATTCGCCATTTCATGCGCTTTGAGATGCCGCGTAGCCCAATACGCTATCTGAAATAGGAGCGACGAAAGTTGAACAAATGTGATAGAATTTCACTGAATTATTTTATTAACCAGAATGTAAAATGATCTAATCTGGTCTCTGTTTGCCCTACCATAGAAGTCTTGTAGTGCATTTCACTCGCCATTTCATGCGCTTTGAGATGCCGCTTAGTCCAATACGCTATCTGAAATAGGAGCGACATAAATTGAACGAATGTGATAGGATTTTGCTGAATTCTTAAATTAACCATAATATAAAATGATCTAATCGGGTCTCTGCTTGCCCTACCCTAGAAGTTTAATAGTGCATTTTACTCGTCATTTCATGCGCTTTGAGATGCCGCTTTGCCCAATACACTATCTGAAATAGGAGCGACGTAAATTGCACGAATGTGATAGAATTTCGCTCGATTCTTAAATTAACCATAATATAAAATGATCTAATCGGGTCTCTGTTTGCCCTACCCTAGAACTTTAATAGTGCATTTTACTCGTCATTTCATGCGCTTTGAGATGCCGCTTAGCCTAATACGCTATCTGAAATTGGAGCGATATAAGTTGAACAAATGTGATAGAATTTCGCTGAATTCTTTTATTAACCATAATGTAAAATGATCTAATCTGGTCTCTGTTCGCCCTACCATAGAAGTCTTATAGTGCATTTCACTCGCCATTTCATGCGCTTTGAGATGCCGCTTAGCCCAATACGCTATCTGAAATAGGAGCGAGCTAAATTGAACGAATGTGATAGAATTTTGCTGAATTCTTAAATTAACCATAATATAAAATGATCTAATCGGGTCTCTGCTTGCCCTAACCTAGAAGTTTAATAGTGCATTTTACTCGTCATTTCATGCGCTTTGAGATGCCGCTTAGCCGAATACGCTATCTGGAATAGGAGCGACGTAAATTGAACAAATGTGATACTATTTCCCTGAAATCTTATATTAAACAAAATATAAAATGATCTAATCGGGTCTCTGATTGCCCTATCATAGAAGTTTAGTAGTGCATTTTACTCGCCATTCCACGGGCTTTAAGCTGCCGCCTAGCCCAGTACGCTATCTGAAATAGGAGCGACGTAAGTTGAACAAATGTGATAGAATTTTGCTGAATTCTTAAATTAACCATAACATAAAATGATCTAATCGGGTCTCTGTTTGCCCTACCCTAGAAGTTTAATAGTGCATTTTAGTCGCCATTTCATGCGCTTTGAGATCCGGCTTAGCCCAATACGCTATCTGAAATAGGAGCGACGTAAATTGAACAAATGTGGTAGTATTTCCCTGAAATCTTATATTAATCAAAATATAAAATGATCTAATCGGGTCTCTGATTGCCCTATCATAGAAGATTAGTAGTGCATTTTACTCGCCATTCCACGCGCTTTGAGATGGCGCCTAGCCCAGTACACTATCTGAAATAGGAGCGTCGTAACTTGAACAAATGTGATAGAATTACGCTGAATTCTTATATTAAGCGTAATATAAAATGATCTAATCGGGTCTCTGTTTGCCTTATCCTAGAAGTTTAATAGCGCATTTTTCTCGCCATTTCATGCGGTTTGAGATGCCGCTTAGCCCAATGCGCTATCTGGAATAGGAGCGACGTAAATTGAACAAATGTGATAGAATTTCCGTGAATTCTTATATTAACCTTAATGTAAAATGATCCAATCGGGTCTCTGTTCGCCCTACCATAGAAGTCTAATAGTGCATTTTCTCGCCATTTCATGCGCCTTGAGATGCCGCTTAGCCCAATACGCTATCTGAAATAGGAGAGACGTAAGTTGAACAAATGTGATAGAGTTACGCTGAATTCTTTTATTAACCATAATGTAAAATGATCTGCTCGCGTCTCTGTTCGCCCTAGCCTAGAAGTTTAATAGTGCATTTTATTCGCCATTTCATGCGCTTTGAGATGCCGCTTAGCCCAATACGCTATCTGAAATTGGAGCGACGTAAATGGAACAAATGTGATAGAATTTCGCTGAATTCTTAAATTAACCATAATATAAAATGATCTAATCGGGTCTCTGCTTGCCATACCCTAGAAGTTTAATAGTGCATTTCACTCGTCACTTCATGCGCTTTGAAATGCCGCTAAGCCCAATAAGCTATCTGAAATAGGAGCGACGTAAATAGAACAAATGTGATAGAATTTCGCAGAATTCTTATGTTAACCAAAATATAAAATGATCTAATCTGATCTCTGTTCGCCATAGCCTAGAAGTTTAATAGTGCATTTTGTTCGCCATTTCATGTGCTTTCTGATGCCGCTTAGCCCAATACGCTATCTGAAATAGGAGCGACGTAAATTGAACAAATGTGATAGAATTTCCCTGAAATCTTATATTAAACAAAATATAATATGATCTAATCGGGTCTCTGATTGCTCTATCATAGAAGTTTAGTAGTGCATTTTACTCGCCCTTCCACGCGCTTTAAGATGCCGCCTAGCCCAGTAGGCTATCTGAAATAGGAGCGACGTAAGATGAACAAATGTGATAGAATTACGCTGAATTCTTATATTAACCCTAATATAAAATGAACTAATCGGGTCTCCGTTTGCCTTATCCTAGAAGTTTAGTAGCGCATTTTACTCGCCATTGCATGCGCTTTTAGAGGCCGCTTAGCCCAATACGCTATCTGAAATAGGAGCGACGTAAATTGAACAAATGTGATAGAATTCCCCTGAATTCTTAGATTAACCATAATATAAAATGATCTCAACAGGTCTCTGTTTGCCCTACCCTAGAAGTTTAATAGTGCATTTTACTCGCCATTTCATGCGCTTTGAGATGCCGCATAGCCCAATACGCTATCTGAAATAGGAGCGACGTAAATTGAACAAATGTGATAGAATTTCCGTGAAATCTTACATTAAACAAAATATAAAATGATCTAATCTGGTCTCTGATTGCCCTAACATAGAAGTTTAGTAGTGCATTTTACTCGTCATTCCACGCGCTTTAAGGTGCCGCCTAGCCCGGTACGCTATCTGAAATAGGAGCGACGTAAGTTCAACAAATGTGATAGAATTTTGCTGTATTCTTATATTAACCGTAATATAAAATGATCTAATCGGGTATCTGTTTGCCTTATCCTAGAAGTTTAATAGTGCATTATACTCGCCATTTCATGCGCTTCGAGATGCCGCATAGCTCAATACGCTATCTGAAATACGAGCGACGAAAGTTGAACATATGTGATAGAATTTCGCTGAATTATTTTATTAACCAGAATGTAAAATGATCTAATCTGGTCTCTGTTCGCCCTACCATAGAAGTCTTATAGTGCATTTCACTCGCCATTTCATGCGCTTTGAGATACCGCTTAGCCCAATACGCTATCTGAAATTGGAGCGACGTAAATGGAACAAATGTGATAAAATTTCGCTGAATTCTTAAATTAACCATAATACAAAATGATCTAATCGGGTCTCTGCTATCCATACCCTAGAAGTTTAATAGTGCATTTCACTCGTCACTTCATGCGCTTTGAAATGCCGCTAAGCCCAATAAGCTATCTGAAATAGGAGCGACGTAAATAGAACAAATGTGATAGAATTTCCATGAATTCTTATATAAACCTTAATGTAAAATGATCCAATCGGGTCTCTGTTCGCCCTACCCTAGAAGTTTAATAGTGCATTTCACTCTCCATTTCATGCGCTTTGAGGTGCCGCTTAGCCCAATACGCTATCTGAAATAGGAGCGACGTAAGTTGAACAAATGTGATAGAATTTCGCTGAATTCTTTCATTAACATTAATGTAAAATGATCTAATCGAGTCTCTGTTTGCCCTACCATAGAATTTTAATAGTGCATTCTACTCGCCATTCCACCCGCTTTAAGATGCCGCCTAGCCCAGTACGCTATCTGAAATAGGAGCGACGTAACTTGAACAAATGTGATAGAATTTCGCTGAATTCTTATATTAACCAAAGTATAAACTGATCTAATCGGGTCTCTGTTTGCCCTACCCCAGAAGTTTAATCGTGCATTTTAGACGCCATTTCATGCGCTTTGAGATGCCGCTTAGCCCAATACGCTATCTGAAATATGAGCGACGTAAATTGAACAAATGTGATAGAATTTCGCTCAATTCTTAAATTAACCATAATATAAAATGATCTAATCGGATCTCTGTTTGCCCTACCCTAGAACTTTAATAGTGCGTTTTACTCGTCATTTCATGCGCTTTCAGTTGCCGCTTAGCCCGATACGCTATCTGAAATAGGAGCGACGTAAATTGAACAAATGTGATAGAATTTCCCTGAAATCTTATATTAAACAAAATATAAAATGATCTATTCGGGTCTCTGATTGCCCTATCATAGAAGATTAATAGTGCATTTTACTCGCCATTCCACGCGCTTTAAGATGCCGCCTAGCCCAGTACGCTCTCTGAAATAGGAGCGACGTAACTTGAACAAATGTGATAGAATTACGCTGCATTCTTATATTAACCGTAATATAAAATAATCTAACCGGGTATCTGTTTGCCCTATCCTAGAAGTTTAATAGTGCATTACACTCGCCATTTCATGCGCTTCGAGATGCCGCTTAGCTCAATACGCTATCTGAAATAGGAGCGACGAAAGTTGAACAAATGTGATAGAATTTCGCTGAATTATTTTATTAACCAGAATGTAAAATGATCTAATCTGGTCTCTGTTCGCCCTACCATAGAAGTCTTATAGTGCATTTCACTCGCCATTTCATGCGCTTTGAGATGCCGCTTATCCCAATACGCTATCTGAAATAGGAGCGACCTAAATTGAGCGAATGTGATAGAATTTTGCTGAATTCTTAAATTAACCATAATATAAAATGATCTAATCGGGTCTCTGCTTGCCCTACCCTAGAAGTTTAACAGTGCATTTTACTCGTCATTTCATGCGCTTTGAGATGCCGCTTTGCCCAATACGCTATCTGAAATAGGAGCGACGTAAATTGAACGAATGTGATAGAATTTCGCTCAATTCTTAAATTAACCATAATATAAAATGATCTAATCGGGTCTCTGTTTGCCCTACCCTAGAACTTTAATAGTGCATTTTACTCGTCATTTCATGCGCTTTGAGATGCCGCTTTGCCCAATACGCTATCTGAAATAGGAGCGACGTAAATTGAACAAATGTGATAGAATTTCACTGAATTCTTATATTAACCAAAATATAAAATGATCTAATCGGGTCTCTGATTGCCCTATCGTAGAAGTTTAGTAGTGCATTTTACTCGCCATTCCACGCGCTTTAAGATGCCGCCTAGCCCAGTATGCTATCTGAAATAGGAGCGACGTAAATTGAACAAATGTGATAGAATTTCGCTGAATTCTTAAATTAACTATTATATAAAATGATCTCATCGGGTCACTGATTGCCCTACCCTAGAAGTTTAATAGTGCATTTTACTCGCCATTTCATGCGCTTTGAGATGCCGCTTAGCCCAATACGCTATCTGAAATAGGAGCGACGTAAATTGAACAAATGTGATAGAATTTCGCTGAATTCTTAAATTAACTATAATATAAAATGATCTAATCAGGTCACTGATAGCCCTATCATAGAAGTTTAATAGTGCATTTTACTCACCATTCCACGCGCTTTAAGATGCCGGCCAGCCCAGTACGCTATCTGAAATAGGAGCGACGTAATTTGAAGAAATGTGATAGAATAACGCTGCATTCTTATATTAACCGTAATATAAAATGATCTAACCGGGTATCTGTTTGCCCTACCCTAGAAGTTTAATAGTGCATTTTACTCGCCATTTCATGCGCTTTGAGATGCCGCTTAACCCAATACGCTATCTGAAATAGGAGCAACGAAAGTTGAACAAATGTGATAGAATTTCGCTGAATTATTTTATTAACCAGAATGTAAAATGATCTAATCGGGTCTCTGTTCGCCCTAGCCTAGAAGTTTAATGGTGCATTTTATTCGCCATTTCATGCGCTTTGTGATGCCGCGTAGCCCAGTACGCTATCTGAAATAGGAGCGACCCAAATTGAACGAATGTGATAGAATTTTGCTGAATTCTTAAATTAACCATAATATAAAATGATCTAATCGGGTCTCTGCTTGCCCTACCCTAGAAGTTTAACAGTGCATTTTACTCGTCATTTCATGCGCTTTGAGATGCCGCTTTGCCCAATACGCTATCTGAAATAGGAGCGACGTAAATTGAACGAATGTGATAGAATTTCGCTCAATTGTTAAATTAACCATAATATAAAATGATCTAATCGGGTCTCTGTTTGCCCTACCCTAGAACTTTAATAGTGCATTTTACTCGTCATTTCATGCGCTTTCAGTTGCCGCTTAGCCCGATACGCTATCTGAAATAGGAGCGACGTAAATTGAACAAATGTGATAGAATATCGCTGATTTCTTAAATTAACTATAATATAAAATGATCTAATCGGGTCACTGATTGCCCTATCATAGAAGTTTAATAGTGCATTTTACTCGCCATTCCACGCGCTTTAAGATGCCGGCCAGCCCAGTACGCTATCTGAAATAGGAGCGACGTAATTTGAAGAAATATGATAGAATTACGCTGAATTCTTATATTAACCGTAATATAAAATGATCTAATCGGGTCTCCGTTTGCCATACCCTAGAAGTTTAATAGTCCATTTTATTCGCCATTTCATGCGCTTTGAGATGCCGCGTAGCCCAATACGCTATCTGAAATAGGAGCGACGAAAGTTGAACAAATGTGATAGAATTTCACTGAATTATTTTATTAACCAGAATGTAAAATGATCTAATCTGGTCTCTGTTTGCCCTACCATAGAAGTCTTGTAGTGCATTTCACTCGCCATTTCATGCGCTTTGAGATGCCGCTTAGTCCAATACGCTATCTGAAATAGGAGCGACATAAATTGAACGAATGTGATAGGATTTTGCTGAATTCTTAAATTAACCATAATATAAAATGATCTAATCGGGTCTCTGCTTGCCCTACCCTAGAAGTTTAATAGTGCATTTTACTCGTCATTTCATGCGCTTTGAGATGCCGCTTTGCCCAATACACTATCTGAAATAGGAGCGACGTAAATTGCACGAATGTGATAGAATTTCGCTCGATTCTTAAATTAACAATAATATAAAATGATCTAATCGGGTCTCTGTTTGCCCTACCCTAGAACTTTAATAGTGCATTTTACTCGTCATATCATGCGCTTTGAGATGCCGCTTAGCCTAATACGCTATCTGAAATTGGAGCGATATAAGTTGAACAAATGTGATAGAATTTCGCTGAATTCTTTTATTAACCATAATGTAAAATGATCTAATCTGGTCTCTGTTCGCCCTACCATAGAAGTCTTATAGTGCATTTCACTCGCCATTTCATGCGCTTTGAGATGCCGCTTATCCCAATACGCTATCTGAAATAGGAGCGACCTAAATTGAGCGAATGTGATAGAATTTTGCTGAATTCTTAAATTAACCATAATATAAAATGATCTAATCGGGTCTCTGCTTGCCCTACCCTAGAAGTTTAACAGTGCATTTTACTCATCATTTCATGCGCTTTGAGATGCCGCTTTGCCCAATACGCTATCTGAAATAGGAGCGACGTAAATTGAACGAATGTGATAGAATTTCGCTCAATTCTTAAATTAACCATAATATAAAATGATCTAATCGGGTCTCTGTTTGCCCTACCGTAGAACTTTAATAGTGCATTTTACTCGTCATTTCATGCGCTTTGAGATGCCGCTTTGCCCAATACGCTATCTGAAATAGGAGCGACGTAAATTGAACAAATGTGATAGAATTTCACTGAATTCTTATATTAACCAAAATATAAAATGATCTAATCGGGTCTCTGATTGCCCTATCGTAGAAGTTTAGTAGTGCATTTTACTCGCCATTCCACGCGCTTTAAGATGCCGCCTAGCCCAGTATGCTATCTGAAATAGGAGCGACGTAAATTGAACAAATGTGATAGAATTTCGCTGAATTCTTAAATTAACTATTATATAAAATGATCTCATCGGGTCACTGATTGCCCTACCCTAGAAGTTTAATAGTGCATTTTACTCGCCATTTCATGCGCTTTGAGATGCCGCTTAGCCCAATACGCTATCTGAAATAGGAGCGACGTAAATTGAACAAATGTGATAGAATTTCGCTGAATTCTTAAATTAACTATAATATAAAATGATCTAATCAGGTCACTGATAGCCCTATCATAGAAGTTTAATAGTGCATTTTACTCACCATTCCACGCGCTTTAAGATGCCGGCCAGCCCAGTACGCTATCTGAAATAGGAGCGACGTAATTTGAAGAAATGTGATAGAATAACGCTGCATTCTTATATTAACCGTAATATAAAATGATCTAACCGGGTATCTGTTTGCCCTACCCTAGAAGTTTAATAGTGCATTTTACTCGCCATTTCATGCGCTTTGAGATGCCGCTTAACCCAATACGCTATCTGAAATAGGAGCAACGAAAGTTGAACAAATGTGATAGAATTTCGCTGAATTATTTTATTAACCAGAATGTAAAATGATCTAATCGGGTCTCTGTTCGCCCTAGCCTAGAAGTTTAATGGTGCATTTTATTCGCCATTTCATGCGCTTTGTGATGCCGCGTAGCCCAGTACGCTATCTGAAATAGGAGCGACCTAAATTGAACGAATGTGATAGAATTTTGCTGAATTCTTAAATTAACCATAATATAAAATGATCTAATCGGGTCTCTGCTTGCCCTACCCTAGAAGTTTAACAGTGCATTTTACTCGTCATTTCATGCGCTTTGAGATGCCGCTTTGCCCAATACGCTATCTGAAATAGGAGCGACGTAAATTGAACGAATGTGATAGAATTTCGCTCAATTGTTAAATTAACCATAATATAAAATGATCTAATCGGGTCTCTGTTTGCCCTACCCTAGAACTTTAATAGTGCATTTTACTCGTCATTTCATGCGCTTTCAGTTGCCGCTTAGCCCGATACGCTATCTGAAATAGGAGCGACGTAAATTGAACAAATGTGATAGAATATCGCTGATTTCTTAAATTAACTATAATATAAAATGATCTAATCGGGTCACTGATTGCCCTATCATAGAAGTTTAATAGTGCATTTTACTCGCCATTCCACGCGCTTTAAGATGCCGGCCAGCCCAGTACGCTATCTGAAATAGGAGCGACGTAATTTGAAGAAATATGATAGAATTACGCTGAATTCTTATATTAACCGTAATATAAAATTATCTAATCGGGTCTCCGTTTGCCATACCCTAGAAGTTTAATAGTCCATTTTATTCGCCATTTCATGCGCTTTGAGATGCCGCATAGCTCAATACGCTATCTGAAATACGAGCGACGAAAGTTGAACATATGTGATAGAATTTCGCTGAATTATTTTATTAACCAGAATGTAAAATGATCTAATCTGGTCTCTGTTCGCCCTACCATAGAAGTCTTATAGTGCATTTCACTCGCCATTTCATGCGCTTTGAGATGCCGCTTAGCCCAATACGCTATCTGAAATTGGAGCGACGTAAATGGAACAAATGTGATAAAATTTCGCTGAATTCTTAAATTAACCATAATACAAAATGATCTAATCGGGTCTCTGCTATCCATACCCTAGAAGTTTAATAGTGCATTTCACTCGTCACTTCATGCGCTTTGAAATGCCGCTAAGCCCAATAAGCTATCTGAAATAGGAGCGACGTAAATAGAACAAATGTGATAGAATTTCGCTGAATTATTTTATTAACCAGAATGTAAAATGATCTAATCGGGTCTCTGTTCGCCATAGCCTAGAAGTTTAATAGTGCATTTTGTTCGCCATTTCATGTGCTTTCTGATGCCGCTTAGCCCAATACGCTATCTGAAATAGGAGCGACGTAAATTGAACAAATGTGATAGAATTTCCCTGAAATTTTATATTAAACAATATATAAAATGATCTAATCGGGTCTCTGATTGCTCTATCATAGAAGTTTAGTAGTGCATTTTACTCGCCCTTCCACGCGCTTTAAGATGCCGCCTAGCCCAGTAGGCTATCTGAAATAGGAGCGACGTAAGATGAACAAATGTGATAGAATTACGCTGAATTCTTATATTAACCGTAATATAAAATGAACTAATCGGGTCTCCGTTTGCCTTATCCTAGAAGTTTAATAGCGCATTTTACGTATCATTTCATGCGCTTTGACAGGCGGCTTAGCCCAATACGCTATCTGAAATAGGAGCGACGTAAGTTGAACAAATGTGATAGAATTTCCATGAATTCTTATATAAACCTTAATGTAAAATGATCCAATCGGGTCTCTGTTCGCCCTACCCTAGAAGTTTAATAGTGCATTTCACTCTCCATTTCATGCGCTTTGAGGTGCCGGTTAGCCCAATACGCTGTCTGAAGTAGGAGCGACGTAAGTTGAACAAATGTGATAGAATTTCGCTGAATTCTTTCATTAACATTAATGTAAAATGATCTAATCGAGTCTCTGTTTGCCCTAGCATAGAATTTTAATAGTGCATTCTACTCGCCATTCCACCCGCTTTGAGATGCCGCTTAGCCCAATACGCTATCTGAAATATGAGCGACGTAAATTGAACAAATGTGATAGAATTTCGCTCAATTCTTAAATTAACCATAATATAAAATGATCTAATCGGGTCTCTGTTTGCCCTACCCTAGAACTTTAATAGTGCATTTTACTCGTCATTTCATGCGCTTTCAGTTGCCGCTTAGCCCGATACGCTATCTGAAATAGGAGCGACGTAAATTGAACAAGTGTGATAGAATTTCCCTGAAATCTTATATTAAACAAAATATAAAATGATCTATTCGGGTCTCTGATTGCCCTATCATAGAAGATTAATAGTGCATTTTACTCGCCATTCCACGCGCTTTAAGATGCCGCCTAGCCCAGTACGCTCTCTGAAATAGGAGCGACGTAACTTGAACAAATGTGATAGAATTACGCTGCATTCTTATATTAACCGTAATATAAAATGATCTAACCGGGTATCTGTTTGCCCTATCCTAGAAGTTTAATAGTGCATTACACTCGCCATTTCATGCGCTTCGAGATGCCGCTTAGCTCAATACGCTATCTGAAATAGGAGCGACGAAAGTTGAACAAATGTGATAGAATTTCGCTGAATTATTTTATTAACCAGAATGTAAAATGATCTAATCTGGTCTCTGTTCGCCCTACCATAGAAGTCTTATAGTGCATTTCACTCGCCATTTCATGCGCTTTGAGATGCCGCTTATCCCAATACGCTATCTGAAATAGGAGCGACCTAAATTGAGCGAATGTGATAGAATTTTGCTGAATTCTTAAATTAACCATAATATAAAATGATCTAATCGGGTCTCTGCTTGCCCTACCCGAGAAGTTTAACAGTGCATTTTACTCGTCATTTCATGCGCTTTGAGATGCCGCTTTGCCCAATACGCTATCTGAAATAGGAGCGACGTAAATTGAACGAATGTGATAGAATTTCGCTCAATTCTTAAATTAACCATAATATAAAATGATCTAATCGGGTCTCTGTTTGCCCTACCCTAGAACTTTAATAGTGCATTTTACTCGTCATTCCACGCGCTTTAAGATGCCGCCTAGCCCAGTACGCTCTCTGAAATAGGAGCGACGTAACTTGAACAAATGGGATAGAATTACGCTGCATTCTTATATTAACCGTAATATAAAATGATCTAACCGGGTATCTGTTTGCCCTATCCTAGAAGTTTAATAGTGCATTACACTCGCCATTTCATGCGCTTCGAGATGCCGCTTTGCCCAATACGCTATCTGAAATAGGAGCGACGTAAATTGAACAAATGTGATAGAATTTCACTGAATTCTTATATTAACCAAAATATAAAATGATCTAATCGGGTCTCTGATTGCCCTATCGTAGAAGTTTAGTAGTGCATTTTACTCGCCCTTCCACGCGCTTTAAGATGCCGCCTAGCCCAGTATGCTATCTGAAATAGGAGCGACGTAAATTGAACAAATGTGATAGAATTTCGCTGAATTCTTAAATTAACTATTATATAAAATGATCTCATCGGGTCACCGATTGCCCTACCCTAGAAGTTTAATAGTGCATTTTACTTGCCATTTCATGCGCTTTGAGATGCCGCTTAGCCCAATACGCTATCTGAAATATGAGCGACGTAAATTGAACAAATGTGATAGAATTTCGCTGAATTCTTATATTAACCATAATATGAAATGATCTAATCGGGTATCTGTTTGCCTTATCCTAGAAGTTTAATAGTGAATTATTCTCGCCATTTCATGCGCTTTGAGATGCCGCTTAACCCAACACGCTATCTGCAATAGGAGCGACGTAAATTGAACAAACGTGATAGAATTTTGCTGAATTCATAAATTAACCATAGTACAAAATGATCTAATCGGGTCTCTGTTTGCCCTACCCTAGAAGTTTAATAGTGCATTTTGCTCGCCATTTCATGCGCTTTGAGATGCCGCTTAGCCCAATACGCTATCTGAAATAGGAGCGACGTAAATTGAACAAATGTGATAGAATATCGCTGATTTCTTAAATTAACTATAATATAAAATGATCTAATCGGGTCACTGATTGCCCTATCATAGAAGTTTAATAGTGCATTTTACTCGCCATTCCACGCGCTTTAAGATGCCGGCCAGCCCAGCACGCTATCTGAAATAGGAGCGACGTAATTTGAAGAAATATGATAGAATTACGCTGCATTCTTATATTAACCGTAATATAAAATGATCTAATCGGGTATCTGTTTTCCTTATCCTAGAAGTTTAATAGTGCATTATACTCGCCATTTCATGCGCTTCGAGATTCCGCTTAGCTCAATACGCTATCTGAAATAGGAGCGACGAAAGTTGAACAAATGTGATAGAATTTCACTGAATTATTTTATTAACCAGAATGTAAAATGATCTAATCTGGTCTCTGTTTGCCCTACCATAGAAGTCTTGTAGTGCATTTCACTCGCCATTTCATGCGCTTTGAGATGCCGCTTAGTCCAATACGCTATCTGAAATAGGAGCGACATAAATTGAACGAATGTGATAGGATTTTGCTGAATTCTTAAATTAACCATAATATAAAATGATCTAATCGGGTCTCTGCTTGCCCTACCCTAGAAGTTTAATAGCGCATTTTACTCGTCATTTCATGCGCTTTGAGATGCCGCTTTGCCCAATACGCTATCTGAAATAGGAGCGATATAAGTTGAACAAATGTGATAGAATTTCGCTGAATTCTTTTATTAACCATAATGTAAAATGATCTAATCTGGTCTCTGTTCGCCCTACCATAGAAGTCTTATAGTGCATTTCACTCGCCATTTCATGCGCTTTGAGATGCCGCTTAGCCCAATACGCTATCTGAAATAGGAGCGAGCTATATTGAACGAATGTGATAGAATTTTGCTGAATTCTTAAATTAACCATAATATAAAATGATCTAATCGGGTCTCTGCTTGCCCTAACCTAGAAGTTTAATAGTGCAATTTACTCGTCATTTCATGCGCTTTGAGATGCCGCTTAGCCGAATACGCTATCTGGAATAGGAGCGACGTAAATTGAACAAATGTGATACTATTTCCCTGAAATCTTATATTAAACAAAATATAAAATGATCTAATCGGGTCTCTGATTGCCCTATCATAGAAGATTAGTAGTGCATTTTACTCGCCATTCCACGCGCTTTGAGATGCCGCCTAGCCCAGTACACTATCTGAAATAGGAGCGTCGTAACTTGAACAAATGTGATAGAATTACGCTGAATTCTTATATTAAGCGTAATATAAAATGATCTAATCGGGTCTCTGTTTGCCTTATCCTAGAAGTTTAATAGCGCATTTTTCTCGCCATTTCATGCGCTTTGAGATGCCGCTTAGCCCAATGTGCTATCTGGAATAGGAGCGACGTAAATTGAACAAATGTGATAGAATTTCCGTGAATTCTTATATTAACCTTAATGTAAAATGATCCAATCGGGTCTCTGTTCGCCCTACCATAGAAGTCTAATAGTGCATTTCTCTCGCCATTTCATGCGCCTTGAGATGCCGCTTAGCCCAATACGCTATCTGAAATAGGAGCGACGTAAGTTGATCAAATGTGATAGAATTACGCTGAATTCTTTTATTAACCATAATGTAAAATGATCTGCTCGCGTCTCTATTCGCCCTAGCCTAGAAGTTTAATAGTGCATTTTATTCGCCATTTCATGCGCTTTGAGATGCCGCTTAGCCCAATACGCTATCTGAAATTGGAGCGACGTAAATGGAACAAATGTGATAGAATTTCGCTGAATTCTTAAATTAACCATAATACAAAATGATCTAATCGGGTCTCTGCTTGCCATACCCTAGAAGTTTAATAGTGCATTTCACTCGTCACTTCATGCGCTTTGAAATGCCGCTAAGCCCAATAAGCTATCTGAAATAGGAGCGACGTAAATAGAACAAATGTGATAGAATTTCGCAGAATTCTTATGTTAACCAAAATATAAAATGATCTAATCTGATCTCTGTTTGCCATAGCCTAGAAGTTTAATAGTGCATTTTGTTCGACATTTCATGTGCTTTCTGATGCCGCTTAGCCCAATACGCTATCTGGAATAGGAGCGACGTAAATTGAACAAATGTGATACTATTTCCCTGAAATCTTATATTAAACAAAATATAAAATGATCTAATCGGGTCTCTGATTGCCCTATCATAGAAGTTTAGTAGTGCATTTTACTCGCCATTCCACGCGCTTTAAGCTGCCGCCTAGCCCAGTACGCTATCTGAAATAGGAGCGACGTAAGTTGAACAAATGTGATAGAATTTTGCTGAATTCTTAAATTAACCATAATATAAAATGATCTAATCGGGTCTCTGTTTGCCCTACCCTAGAAGTTTAATAGTGCATTTTAGTCGCCATTTCATGCGCTTTGAGATCCGGCTTAGCCCAATACGCTATCTGAAATAGGAGCGACGTAAGTTGAACAAATGTGATAGAATTTCCCTGAAATCTTATATTAATCAAAATATAAAATGATCTAATCGGGTCTGTGATTGCCCTATCATAGAAGATTAGTAGTGCATTTTACTCGACATTCCACGCGCTTTGAGATGTCGCCTAGCCCAGTACCCTATCTGAAATAGGAGCGTCGTAACTTGTACAAATGTGATAGAATTTCCGTGAATTCTTATATTAACCTTAATGTAAAATGATCCAATCGGGTCTCTGTTCTCCCTACCATAGAAGTCTAATAGTGCATTTCACTCGCCATTTCATGCGCCTTGAGATGCCGCTTAGCCCAATACGCTATCTGAAATAGGAGCGACGTAAGTTGGAACAAATGTGATAGAATTACGCTGAATTCTTTTATTAACCATAATGTAAAATGATCGGCTCGGGTCTCTGTTCGCCCTAGCCTAGAAGTTTAACAGTGCATTTCATTCGCCATTTCATGCGCTTTGAGATGCCGCTTAGCCCAATACGCTATCTGAAATTGGAGCGACGTAAACGGAACAAATGTGATAGAATTTCGCTGAATTCTTAAATTAACCATAATGTAAAATGATCTAATCGGGTCTCTGCTTGCCCTAACCTAGAAGTTTAATAGTGCATTTTATTCGCCATTTCATGCGCTTTGAGATGCCGCTTAGCCCAATACGCTATCTGAAATAGGAGCGACGAAAATTGAACAAATGTGATAGAATTTCGCAGAATTCTTATGTTAACCAAAATATAAAATGATCCAATCTGATCTCTGTTCGCCATAGCCTAGAAGTTTAATAGTGCGTTTTGTTCGCCATTTCATGTGCTTTGTGATGCCGCTTAGCCCAATACGCTATCTGAAATAGGAGCGACGTAAATTGAACAAATGTGATAGAATTTCCCTGAAATCTTATATTAAACAAAATATAAAATGATCTAATCGGGTCTCTGATTGCTCTATCATAGAACTTTAGTAGTGCATTTTACTCGCCCTTCCATGCGCTTTAAGATGCCGCCTAGGTCAGTAGGCTATCTGAAATAGGAGCGACGTAAGATGAACAAACGTGATAGAATTACGCTGAATTCTTATATTAACCGTAATATAAAATGAACTAATCGGGTCTCTGTTTGCCCTACCCTAGAAGTTTAATAGTCCATTTTATTCGCCATTTCATGCGCTTTGAGATGCCGGTTAGCCCAATACGCTAACTGAAATAGGAGCGACGTAAATAGAACAAATGTGATAGGATTTCCCTGAAATCTTATATTAAACAAAATATAAAATGATCTAATCGGGTCTCTGACTGCCCTATCATAGAAGTTTAACAGTGCATTTTACTCGCCATTCCACGCGCTTTAAGATGCCGCCTAGCTCAGTACGCTATCTGAAATAGGAGCTACGTAAATTCAACAAATGTGATAGAATCTTGCTGAATTCTTAAATTAACCATAATATAAAATGATCTAATCGGGTCTCTGTTTGCCTTATCCTAGAAGTTTGATAGTGCATTTTACTCGCCATTTCATGCACTTTGAAATGCCGCTTAGCCCAATACGCCATCTGAAATAGGAGCGACGTAAATTGAACAAATGTGATAGAATTTCCGTGAATTCTTATATTAACCTTAATGTAAAATGATCTAATCTGGTCTCTGTTCGCCCTAGCCTAGAAGTTTAATAGTGGATTTTACTCGGCATTCCACGCGCTTTAAGATGCCGCCTATCCCAGTACGCTATCTGAAATGGGAGCAACCTAAATTGAACGAATGTGATAGAATTTTGCTGAATTCTTAAATTAACCATAATATAAAATGATCTAATCGGGTCTCTGCTTGCCCTACCCTAGAAGTTTAATAGTGCATTTTAGTCGCCATTTCATGCGCTTTGAGATGCCGCTTCGCCCAATACGCTATCTGAAATAGGAGCGACGTAAATTAATCAAATGTGATAGAATTTCCCTGAAATCTTATATTAAACAAAATATAAAATGATCTAATCGGGTCTCTGATTGCCCTATCATAGAAGTTTAGCAGTGCATTTTACTCGCCATTCCACGCTCTTTAAGATGCCGCCTAGCCCAGTACGCTATCTAAATTAGGAGCGACGTAAGTTGAACAAATGTGATAGAATTTCGCTCAATTCTTAAATTAAGCATAATATAAAATGATCTAATCGGGTCTCTGTTTGCCCTACCCTAGAACTTTAATGGTGCCCTTTACTCGTCATTTCATGCGCTTTGAGTTGCCGCTTAGCCTAATACGCTATCTGAAATAGGAGCGATATAAGTTGAACAAATGTGATAGAATTTCACTGAATTCTTTTATTAACCATAATGTAAAATGATCTAATCGGATCTCTGTTCGCCCTAGCCTAGAACTTTGATAGTGCATTTTATTCGCCATTTCATACGCTTTGAGATGCCGCTTTGCCCAATACGCTATCTGAAATAGGAGCGACGTAAATTGAACAAATGTGATAGAATTTCACTGAATTCTTATATTAACCAAAATATAAAATGATCTAATCTGGTCTCTGTTCGCCCTAGCCTAGAAGTTTAATAGTGCATTCTACTCCCCATTCCACGCGCTTTAAGATGCCGCCTAGCCCAGTACGCTATCTGAAATAGGAGCGACGTAAATTGAACGAATGTGATAAAATTTTGCTGACATCTTAAATTTACCAGAATATAAAATGATTTAATCAGGTATCTGTTTGCCCTACCCTAGAAGTTTAATAGTGTATTTTACTCGCCATTTCATGCGCCTTCAGATGCCGCTTAGCCCAATACGCTATCTGAAATAGGAGCGACGTAAATTGAACAAATGTGATAGAATTTCGCTGAATTCTTAAATTAACCATAATATGAAATGATCTAATCGGGTCTCTGTTTGCCCTGCCCTAGAAGTTTAATAGTGCATTTCACTCGTCATTTCATGCGCTTCGAGATGCCGCTAAGCACAATAAGCTATCTGGAATAGCAGCGACGTAAATTGAACAAATGTGATAGAATTACGCCGTATTCTTATATTTACCGTAATATAAAATGATCTAATCGGGTCTCTGTTTGCCTTATCCTAGAAGTTTAATAGGGCATTTTACTCGCCATTTCATGCGCTTTGAAATGCCGCCTAGCCCAGTACGCTATCTAAATTAGGAGCGACGTAAGTTGAACAAATGTGATAGAATTTCGCTGAATTCTTTTATTAACCATAATGTAAAATGATCTAATCGGATCTCTGTTCGCCCTAGCCTACAACTTTAATAGTGCATTTTATTCGCCATTTCATACGCTTTGAGATGCCGCTTAGTCCAATACGCTATCTGAAATAGGAGCGACGTAAATTGAACAAATGTGATGGAATTTCTCTGAATTCTTTTATTAACCATAATGTAAAATGATCTGACCGGGTCTCTGTTCGCCCTAGCCTAGAAGTTGAGCAGTGCATTTTACTCGCCATTCCACGCGCTTTAAGATGGCGCCTAGCCCAGTACGCTATCTGAAATAGGAGCGACGTAAGTTGAACAAATGTGATAGAATTTTGCTGAATTCTTAAATTAACCATAATATAAAATGATCTAATCGGGTCTCTGTTTGCCCTACCCTAGAAGTTTAATAGTGCATTTCACTCGTCATTTCATGCGCTTTGACATGCCGCTTAGCCCAATAAGCTATCTGAAATAGGAGCGACGTAAATTGAACAAATGTGATAGAATTTCCATGAAATCTTATATTAAACATAATATAAAATGAGCTAATCGGGTCTCTGATTGCCATATCATAAAAGTTGAGCTGTGCATTTTACTCGCCATGCCACGCGCTTTAAGATGGCGCCTAGCCCAGTACGCTATCTGAAATAGGAGCGACGTAAGTTGAACAAATGTGATAGAATTTCGCTGAATTCTTTTATTAACCATAATGTAAAATGATCTAATCGGGTCTCTGTTCGCCCTAGCCTAGAAGTTTAATAGTGCATTTTATTCGCCATTTCATGCGCTTTGAGATGCCGCTTAGCCCAATACGCTATCTGAAATAGGAGCGACGTAAATTGAACAAATGTGATAGAATTTTGCTGAATTCTTAAATTAACCATAATATGAGATGATGTAATCGGGTCTCTGCTTGCCCTACCCTAGAAGTTTAATAGTGCATTTTACTCGCCATTTCATGCGCTTTGAGATGCCGCTTAGCCCAATACGCTATCTGAAATAGGAGCGACGTAAATTGAACAAATGTGATAGAATTTTGCTGAATTCTTAAATTAACCATAATATAAAATGATCTAATCGGGTGTCTGTTTGCCCTACCCTAGAAGCTTAATATTGCATTTTACTCGCCATTTCATGCGCTTTGAGCTGCCGCTTAGCCCAATACGCTATCTGAAATAGGAGCGACGTAAGTTGAAAAAATGTGATAGAATTTCGCTGAATTCTTTTATTATCCATAATGTAAAATGATCTAATCGGGTCTCTGTTTGCCCTACCCTAGAAGATTAATCGTGCATTTTACACGCCATTTCATGCGCTTTGAGATGCCGCTTATCCCAATACGCTATCTGAAATAGGAGCGACGTAAATTGAACAAATGTGATAGAATTTCGCTGAATTCTTAAATTAACCATAATATCAAATGATCTAATCGGGTCTCTGTTTGCCCTACCCTAGAACTTTAATGGTGCCCTTTACTCGTCATTTCATGCGCTTTGAGTTGCCGCTTAGCCTAATACGCTATCTGAAATAGGAGCGATATAAGTTGAACAAATGTGATAGAATTTCGCTGAATCCTTTTATTAACCATAATGTAAAATGATCTAATCGGATCTCTGTTCGCCCTAGCCTAGAACTTTAATAGTGCATTTTATTCGCCATTTCATACGCTTTGAGATGCCGCTTTGCCCAATACGCTATCTGAAATAGGAGCGACGTAAATTGAAAAATGTGATAGAATTTCACTGAATTCTTATATTAACCAAAATATAAAATGATCTAATCGGGTCTCTGATTGCCCTATCATAGAAGTTTAGTAGTGCATTCTACTCGCCATTCCACGCGCTTTAAGATGCCGCCTAGCTCAGTACGCTATCTGAAATAGGAGCTACGTAAATTCAACAAATGTGATAGAATCTTGCTGAATTCTTAAATTAACCATAATATAAAATGATCTAATCGGGTCTCTGTTTGCCTTATCCTAGAAGTTTGATAGTGCATTTTACTCGCCATTTCATGCACTTTGACATGCCGCTTAGCCCAATACGCCATCTGAAATAGGAGCGACGTAAATTGAACAAATGTGATAGAATTTCCGTGAATTCTTATATTAACCTTAATGTAAAATGATCTAATCTGGTCTCTGTTCGCCCTAGCCTAGAAGTTTAATAGTGGATTTTACTCGGCATTCCACGCGCTTTAAGATGCCGCCTATCCCAGTACGCTATCTGAAATGGGAGCAACCTAAATTGAACGAATGTGATAGAATTTTGCTGAATTCTTAAATTAACCATAATATAAAATGATCTAATCGGGTCTCTGCTTGCCCTACCCTAGAAGTTTAATAGTGCATTTTAGTCGCCATTTCATGCGCTTTGAGATGCCGCTTCGCCCAATACGCTATCTGAAATAGGAGCGACGTAAATTAAACAAATGTGATAGAATTTCCCTGAAATCTTATATTAAACAAAATATAAAATGATCTAATCGGGTCTCTGATTGCCCTATCATAGAAGTTTAGCAGTGCATTTTACTCGCCATTCCACGCTCTTTAAGATGCCGCCTAGCCCAGTACGCTATCTAAATTAGGAGCGACGTAAGTTGAACAAATGTGATAGAATTTCGCTCAATTCTTAAATTAAGCATAATATAAAATGATCTAATCGGGTCTCTGTTTGCCCTACCCTAGAACTTTAATGGTGCCCTTTACTCGTCATTTCATGCGCTTTGAGTTGCCGCTTAGCCTAATACGCTATCTGAAATAGGAGCGATATAAGTTGAACAAATGTGATAGAATTTCACTGAATTCTTTTATTAACCATAATGTAAAATGATCTAATCGGATCTCTGTTCGCCCTAGCCTAGAACTTTGATAGTGCATTTTATTCGCCATTTCATACGCTTTGAGATGCCGCTTTGCCCAATACGCTATCTGAAATAGGAGCGACGTAAATTGAACAAACGTGATAGAATTTCACTGAATTCTTATATTAACCAAAATATAAAATGATCTAATCTGGTCTCTGTTCGCCCTAGCCTAGAAGTTTAATAGTGCATTCTACTCCCCATTCCACGCGCTTTAAGATGCCGCCTAGCCCAGTACGCTATCTGAAATAGGAGCGACGTAAATTGAACGAATGTGATAAAATTTTGCTGACATCTTAAATTTACCAGAATATAAAATGATTTAATCAGGTATCTGTTTGCCCTACCCTAGAAGTTTAATAGTGTATTTTACTCGCCATTTCATGCGCCTTCAGATGCCGCTTAGCCCAATACGCTATCTGAAATAGGAGCGACGTAAATTGAACAAATGTGATAGAATTTCGCTGAATTCTTAAATTAACCATAATATGAAATGATCTAATCGGGTCTCTGTTTGCCCTGCCCTAGAAGTTTAATAGTGCATTTCACTCGTCACTTCATGCGCTTCGAGATGCCGCTAAGCACAATAAGCTATCTGGAATAGCAGCGACGTAAATTGAACAAATGTGATAGAATTACGCCGTATTCTTATATTTACCGTAATATAAAATGATCTAATCGGGTCTCTGTTTGCCTTATCCTAGAAGTTTAATAGGGCATTTTACTCGCCATTTCATGCGCTT
This sequence comes from Macropis europaea, assembly GCA_916610135.2. NCBI lineage: Eukaryota > Metazoa > Arthropoda > Insecta > Hymenoptera > Melittidae > Macropis > Macropis europaea. Next base: position 166,653 of record CAKAJE020000304.1, read on the forward strand.
TGAAATGCCGCCTAGCCCAGTACGCTATCTAAATTAGGAGCGACGTAAGTTGAACAAATGTGATAGAATTTCGCTGAATTCTTTTATTAACCATAATGTAAAATGATCTAATCGGATCTCTGTTCGCCCTAGCCTAGAACTTTAATAGTGCATTTTATTCGCCATTTCATACGCTTTGAGATGCCGCTTAGCCCAATACGCTATCTGAAATAGGAGCGACGTAAATTGAACAAATGTGATAGAATTTCTCTGAATTCTTTTATTAACCATAATGTAAAATGATCTGACCGGGTCTCTGTTCGCCCTAGCCTAGAAGTTGAGCAGTGCATTTTACTCGCCATTCCACGCGCTTTAAGATGGCGCCTAGCCCAGTACGCTATCTGAAATAGGAGCGACGTAAGTTGAACAAATGTGATAGAATTTTGCTGAATTCTTAAATTAACCATAATATAAAATGATCTAATCGGGTCTCTGTTTGCCCTACCCTAGAAGTTTAATAGTGCATTTCACTCGTCATTTCATGCGCTTTGACATGCCGCTTAGCCCAATAAGCTATCTGAAATAGGAGCGACGTAAATTGAACAAATGTGATAGAATTTCCATGAAATCTTATATTAAACATAATATAAAATGAGCTAATCGGGTCTCTGATTGCCATATCATAAAAGTTGAGCTGTGCATTTTACTCGCCATGCCACGCGCTTTAAGATGGCGCCTAGCCCAGTACGCTATCTGAAATAGGAGCGACGTAAGTTGAACAAATGTGATAGAATTTCGCTGAATTCTTTTATTAACCATAATGTAAAATGATCTAATCGGGTCTCTGTTCGCCCTAGCCTAGAAGTTTAATAGTGCATTTTATTCGCCATTTCATGCGCTTTGAGATGCCGCTTAGCCCAATACGCTATCTGAAATAGGAGCGACGTAAATTGAACAAATGTGATAGAATTTTGCTGAATTCTTAAATTAACCATAATATGAGATGATGTAATCGGGTCTCTGCTTGCCCTACCCTAGAAGTTTAATAGTGCATTTTACTCGCCATTTCATGCGCTTTGAGATGCCGCTTAGCCCAATACGCTATCTGAAATAGGAGCGACGTAAATTGAACAAATGTGATAGAATTTTGCTGAATTCTTAAATTAACCATAATATAAAATGATCTAATCGGGTGTCTGTTTGCCCTACCCTAGAAGCTTAATATTGCATTTTACTCGCCATTTCATGCGCTTTGAGCTGCCGCTTAGCCCAATACGCTATCTGAAATAGGAGCGACGTAAGTTGAAAAAATGTGATAGAATTTCGCTGAATTCTTTTATTATCCATAATGTAAAATGATCTAATCGGGTGTCTGTTTGCCCTACCCTAGAAGCTTAATATTGCATTTTACTCGCCATTCCACGCGCTTTAAGATGCCCGCCTAGCCCAGTATGCTATCTGAAATAGGAGCGACGTAAATTGAACAAGTGTGATAGAATTTTGCTGAATTCTTAAATTAACCATAATATAAAATGATCTAATCGGGTCTTTGATCGCCCTACCATAGAAGTCTAATAGTGCATTTCACTCGCCGTTCCACGCGCTGTAAGATGCCGCCGAGCCCAATACGCTATCTGAAATAGGAGCGACGTAAATTGAAAAAATGTGATAGAATTCCGCTGAATTATTTTATTAACCAGAATGTAAAATGATCTAATCTGGTCTCTGTTCGCCCTAGCCTAGGAAGAATAACAGTGGATTTTACTCGGCATTCCACGCGCTTTAAGATGCCGCCTAGCCCAGTACGCTATCTGAAATAGGAGCGACGTAAGTTGAACAAATGTGATAGAATTTCTCTGAATTCTTTTATTAACCATAATGTAAAATGATCCGCTCGGGTCTCTGTTCGCCCTAGCCTAGAAGTTGAGCTGTGCATTTTACTCGCCATTCCACGCGCTTTAAGATGGCGCCTAGCCCAGTACGCTATCTGAAATAGGAGCGACGTAAGTTGAACAAATGTGATAGAATTTTGCTGAATTCTTAAATTAACCATAATATAAAATGATCTAATCGGGTCTCTGTTTGCCCTACCCTAGAAGTTTAATAGTGCATTTCACTCGTCACTTCATGCGCTTTGAGATGCCGCTAAGCCCAATAAGCTATCTGAAATAGGAGCGACGTAAATTGAACAAATGTGATAGAATTTTCGCTGAAATCTTATATTAAACAAAATATAAAATGATGTAATCGGGTCTCTGATTACTGTATCATAGAAGTTTAGTATTGCATTTTACTCGCCCTTTCCACGCGCTTTAAGATGCCGCCTAGCCCAGTACGCTATCTGAAATAGGAGCGACGTAGATGAACAAATGTGATAGAATTACGCTGAATTCTTATATTAACCGTAATATAAAATGATCTAATCGGGTCTCTGTTTTGCCTTATCCTAGAAGTTTAATAGTGCATTTACTCGCCATTTCATGCACTTTGAAATGCCGCTTAGCCCAATACGCTATCTGAAATAGGAGCGACGTAAATTGAACAAATGTGATAGAATTTCCGTGAAATCTTATATTAACCTTAATGTAAAATGATCTAATCGGGTCTCTGTTCGCCCTACCATAGAAGTCTAATAGTGCATTTCACTCGCCATTTCATACACTTTGAGATGCCGCTTAGCCCAATACGCTATCTGAAATAGGAGCGACGTAAATTGTACAAGTGTGATAGAATTTTGCTGAATTCTTAAATTAACCATAATATAAAATGATCTAATCGTGTCTCTGTTCGCCCTACCACAGAAGTCTAATAGTCCATTTCACTCGCCATTTCATGCGCCTTCAGATGCCGCTTAGCCCAATACGCTATCTGAAATAGGGGCGACGTAAATTGAACAAATGTGATAGAATTTCGCCTGAATTCTTAAATTAACCATAATATAAAATGATCTAATCGGGTCTCTGTTTGCCCTACCCTAGAAGTTTAATAGTGCATTTCACTCGTCATTTCATGCGCTTTGTGATGCCGCTAAGCACAATAAGCTATCTGGAATAGCAGCGACGTAAAATTAAACAAATGTGATAGAATTACGCCGCATTCTTATATTTACCGTGATATAAAATGATCTAATCGGGTCTCTGTTTGCCTTATCCTAGAAGTTTAATAGGGCATTTTACTCGCCATTTCATGCGCTTTGAAATGCCGCTTAGCCCAATACGCTATCTGAAATAGGAGCGACGTAAATTGAACAAATGTGATAGAATTTTGATGAATTCTTAAATTAACCATAATATAAAATGATCTAATCGGGGTGTCTGTTTGCCCTACCCTCGAAGCTTAATATTGCATTTTACTCGCCATTTCATGAGGTTTGAGCTGCCGCTTAGCCCAATACGCTATCTGAAATAGGAGCGACGTAAGTTGAAAAAATGTGATAGAATTTCGCTGAATTCTTTTATTAACCATAATGTAAAATGATCTGATCGGGTCTCTGTTCGCCCAAGCCTAAAAGTTTAAGAGTGCATTTCATTCGCCATTTCATGCGCTTTGAGATGCCGCTTAGCCGAATACGCTATCTGAATTAGGAGCGACGTAAATTGAACAAATGTGATAGAAATTCCCTGAAATCTGATATTATACAAAACATAAAATGATCTAATCGGGTCTCTGATTGCCCTATCATAGAAGTTTAGTAGTGCATTTTACTCGCCATTCCATGCGCTTTAAGATGCCGCCTAGCCCAGTACGCTATCTGAAATAGGAGCGACGTAAATTGAACAAGTGTGATAGAATTTTGCTGAATTCTTAAATTAACCATAATATAAAATGATCTGATCGGGTCTCTGTTCGCCCAAGCCTAAAAGTTTAAGAGTGCATTTCATTCGCCATTCCACGCGCTTTGAAGATGCCGCCGATCCCAATACGCTATCTGAAATAGGAGCGACGTAAATTGAACAAATGTGATAGAATTTTGCTGAATTCTTAAATTAACGGTAATATAAAATGATCTAATCGGGTCTCTGTTTGCCCTAGCCTAGAAGTTTAAGAGTGCATTTTATACGCCATTTCATGCGCTTTGAGATGCCGCTTAGCCGAATACGCTATCTGAATAAGGAGCGACGTAAATTGAACAAGTGTGATAGAATTCACTGAATTCTTAAATTAACCATAATATAAAATGATCTAATCGGGTCTCTGTTTGCCCTACCCTAGAAGCTTAATATTGCATTTTACTCGCTATTTCATGCGCTTTGAGCTGCCGCTTAGCCCAATACGCTATCTGAAATAGGAGCGACGTAAGTTGAAAAAATGTGATAGAATTTCGCTGAATTCTTTTATTAACCATAATGTAAAATGATCTAATCGGGTGTCTGTTTGCCCTACCCTAGAAGCTTAATATTGCATTTTACTCGCCATTCCACGCGCTTTAAGATGCCGCCTAGCCCAGTACGCTATCTGAAATAGGAGCGACGTAAATTGAACAAGTGTGATAGAATTTTGCTGAATTCTTAAATTAACCATAATATAAAATGATCTAATCGGGTCTCTGATCGCCCTACCATAGAAGTCTAATAGTGCATTTCACTCGCCGTTCCACGCGCTTTAAGATGCCGCCGAGCCCAATACGCTATCTGAAATAGGAGCGACGTAAATTGAAAAAATGTGATAGAATTCCGCTGAATTATTTTATTAACCAGAATGTAAAATGATCTAATCTGGTCTCTGTTCGCCCTAGCCTAGAAGTTTAATAGTGGATTTTACTCGGCATTCCACGCGCTTTAAGATGCCGCCTAGCCCAGTACGCAATCTGAAATGGGTGCGACCTAAATTGAACGAATGTGATAGAATTTTGCTGAATTCTTAAATTAACCATAATATAAAATGATCTAATCTGGTCTCTGCTTGCGCTACCCTAGAAGTTAAATAGTGCATTTTAGACGCCATTTCTTCCGCTTTGAGATGCCGCATCGCCTAATACGCTATCTGAAATAGGAGCGACGAAAGTTAAACAAATGTGATAGAATCTTGCTGAATTCTTAAATTAACCATAATATAAAATGATCTAATCGGGTCTCTGTTTGCCGTACCCTAGGAGTTTAATAGTGCATTTTACTCGCCATTTCATGCGCTTTGAGATACCGCTTAACCCAATACGCTATCTGAAATAGGAGCAACGAAAGTTGAACAAATGTGATAGAATTTCGCTGAATTATTTTATTAACCAGAATGTAAAATGATCTAATCGGGTCTCTGTTCGCCCTAGCCTAGAAGTTTAATAGTGCATTTTATTCGCCATTTCATGCGCTTTGTGTTGCCGCGTAGCCCAATACGCTACCTGAAATAGGAGCGACGTAAATTGAACAAATGTGATAGAATTTCCCTGAATTCTTATATTAACCTTAATGTAAAATGATCTAATCGGGTCTCTGTTCGCCCTACCCTAGAAGTTTAATGGTGCATTTCACTCGTCATTTCATGCGCTTTCAGTTGCCGCTTAGCCCAATACGCTATCTGAAATAGGAGCGACGTAAATTGAACAAATGTGATAGAATTTCCCTGAAATCTTATATTAAACATAATATAAAATGATCTAATCGGGTCTCTGATTGCCCTATCATAGAAGTTTAGTAGTGCATTCTACTCGCCATTCCACGCGCTTTAAGATGCCGCCTATCCCAGTACGCTATCTGAAATAGGAGCGACGTAAATTGAACAAATGTGATAGAATTTTGCTGAATTCTTAAATTAACCATAATATAAAATGATCTAAGCGTGTCTCTGTTTGCCTTATCCTAGAAGTTTAATAGGGCATTTTACTCGCCATTTCATGCGCCTTGAGATGCCGCTAAGCACAATAAGCTATCTGGAATAGCAGCGACGTAAATTGAACAAATGTGATAGAATTACGCCGAATTCTTATATTAACCGTAATATAAAATGATCTAATCGGGTCTCTGTTTGCCTTATCCTAGAAGTTTAATAGTGCATTCTACTCGCCATTCCACGCGCTTTAAGATGCCGCCTAGCGCAGTACGCTATCTGAAATAGGAGCGACGTAAGTTGAACAAATGTGATAGAATTACGCTGAATTCTTATATTAACCGTAATATAAAATGATCTAATCGGGTCTCTGATTGCAATATCATAGAAGTTTAACAGTGCATTTCACTCGTCATTTCATGCGCTTTGACATGCCGCTTAGCCCAATAAGCTATCTGAAATAGGAGCGACGTAAATTGAACAAATGTGATAGAATTTCCATGAAATCTTATATTAAACAAAATATAAAATGAGCTAATCGGGTCTCTGATTGCCCTATCATAAAAGTTGAGATGTGCATTTTACTCGCCATTCCACGCGCTTTAAGATGCCGCCTAGCCCAGCACGCTATCTGAAATAGGAGCGACGTAAGTTGAACAAATGTGATAGAATTACGCTGAATTCTTACATTAACCATAATGTAAAATGATCTAATCGGGTCTCTGTTTGCACTACCCTAGAAGTTTAATAGTGCATTTCACTCGTCACTTCATGCGCTTTGAGATGCCGCTAAGCACAATAAGTTATCTGTAATAGGAGCGACGTAAATTGAACAAATGTGATAGAATTTCGCTGAATTCTTATATTAACCAAAATATAAAATGATCTAATCGGGTCTCTGATTGCCCTATCATAGAAGTTTAGTAGTGCATATTACACGCCATTCCACGCGCTTTAAGATGCCGCCTAGCCCAGTACGCTATCTGAAATAGGAGCGCCGTAAATTGAACAAATGTGATAAAATTTTGCTGACATCTTAAATTAACCATAATATAAAATGATCTCATCGGGTCTCTGTTCGCCCTAGCCTAGAAGTTTAGTAGTGCATTTTATTCGCCATTTCATGCGCTTTGAGATGCCGCTTAGCCGAATACGCTATCTGAAATAGGAGCGACGTAAATTGAACAAATGTGATACAATATCCCTGAAATCTTATATTAAACAAAATATAAAATGATCTAATCGGGTCTCTGATTGCCCTATCATAGAAGTTTAGTAGTGCATTTTACTCGCCATTCCACGAGCTTTAAGATGCCGCCTAGCACAGTACGCTATCTGAAATAGAAGCGACGTAAGTTGAACAAATGTGATAGAATTTTGCTGAATTCTTAAATTAACCATAATATAAAATGATCTAATCGGGTCTCTGTTTGCCCTACCCTAGAAGATTAATAGGGCATTTCACTCGACACTTCATGCGCTTTGAGATGCCGCTAAGCCCAATAAGCTATCTGAAATAGGAGCAACGTAAATTGAGTAAATGTGATAGAATTTCGCTGAATTCTTACATGAACCATAATGTCAAATGATATAATCGTGTCTCTGTTTGCCCTACCCTAGAAGTTTAATAGTGCATTTCACTCGTCACTTCATGCGCTTTGAGATGCCGCTAAGCACAATAAGCTATCTGTAATACGAGCGACGTAAATTGAACAAATGTGATACTATTTCCCTGAAATCTTATATTAAACAAAATATAAAATGATCTAATCGGGTCTCTGATTGCCCTATCATAGAAGTTTAGTAGTGCATTTTACTCGCCATTCCACGCGCTTTAAGATGCCGCCTAGCCCAGTACGCTATCTGAAATAGGAGCGACGTAAGTTGAACAAATGTGATAGAATTTCGTAGAATTCTTATATTAACCAAAATATAAAATGATCTAATGTGGTCTATGTTCGCCCTAGCCTAGAAGTTTAATAGTGCATTTTGTTCGCCATTTCATGCGCTTTGAGATGCCGCTAAGCCCAATAAGCTGTCTGAAATTGGAGCGACGTAAATTGAACAAATGTGATAGAATTTCGCTGAATTCTTATATTAAACAAAATATAAAATGATCTAATCGGGTCTCTGTTTGCCCTACCCTAGAAGATTAATCGTGCATTTTACACGCCATTTCATGCGCTTTGAGATGCCGCTTATCCCAATACGCTATCTGAAATAGGAGCGACGTAAATTGAACAAATGTGATAGAATTTCGCTGAATTCTTAAATTAACCATAATATCAAATGATCTAATCGGGTCTCTGTTTGCCCTACCCTAGAACTTTAATGGTGCCCTTTACTCGTCATTTCATGCGCTTTGAGTTGCCGCTTAGCCTAATACGCTATCTGAAATAGGAGCGATATAAGTTGAACAAATGTGATAGAATTTCGCTGAATTCTTTTATTAACCATAATGTAAAATGATCTAATCGGATCTCTGTTCGCCCTAGCCTAGAACTTTAATAGTGCATTTTATTCGCCATTTCATACGCTTTGAGATGCCGCTTTGCCCAATACGCTATCTGAAATAGGAGCGACGTAAATTGAACAAATGTGATAGAATTTCACTGAATTCTTATATTAACCAAAATATAAAATGATCTAATCGGGTCTCTGATTGCCCTATCATAGAAGTTTAGTAGTGCATTCTACTCGCCATTCCACGCGCTTTAAGATGCCGCCTAGCTCAGTACGCTATCTGAAATAGGAGCTACGTAAATTCAACAAATGTGATAGAATCTTGCTGAATTCTTAAATTAACCATAATATAAAATGATCTAATCGGGTCTCTGTTTGCCTTATCCTAGAAGTTTGATAGTGCATTTTACTCGCCATTTCATGCACTTTGAAATGCCGCTTAGCCCAATACGCCATCTGAAATAGGAGCGACGTAAATTGAACAAATGTGATAGAATTTCCGTGAATTCTTATATTAACCTTAATGTAAAATGATCTAATCTGGTCTCTGTTCGCCCTAGCCTAGAAGTTTAATAGTGGATTTTACTCGGCATTCCACGCGCTTTAAGATGCCGCCTATCCCAGTACGCTATCTGAAATGGGAGCAACCTAAATTGAACGAATGTGATAGAATTTCGCTGAATTCTTAAATTAACCATAATATAAAATGATCTAATCGGGTCTTTGCTTGCCCTACCCTAGAAGTTTAATAGTGCATTTTAGTCGCCATTTCATGCGCTTTGAGATGCCGCTTCGCCCAATACGCTATCTGAAATAGGAGCGACGTAAATTAAACAAATGTGATAGAATTTCCCTGAAATCTTATATTAAACAAAATATAAAATGATCTAATCGGGTCTCTGATTGCCCTATCATAGAAGTTTAGCAGTGCATTTTACTCGCCATTCCACGCTCTTTAAGATGCCGCCTAGCCCAGTACGCTATCTAAATTAGGAGCGACGTAAGTTGAACAAATGTGATAGAATTTCGCTCAATTCTTAAATTAAGCATAATATAAAATGATCTAATCGGGTCTCTGTTTGCCCTACCCTAGAACTTTAATGGTGCCCTTTACTCGTCATTTCATGCGCTTTGAGTTGCCGCTTAGCCTAATACGCTATCTGAAATAGGAGCGATATAAGTTGAACAAATGTGATAGAATTTCACTGAATTCTTTTATTAACCATAATGTAAAATGATCTAATCGGATCTCTGTTCGCCCTAGCCTAGAACTTTGATAGTGCATTTTATTCGCCATTTCATACGCTTTGAGATGCCGCTTTGCCCAATACGCTATCTGAAATAGGAGCGACGTAAATTGAACAAATGTGATAGAATTTCACTGAATTCTTATATTAACCAAAATATAAAATGATCTAATCTGGTCTCTGTTCGCCCTAGCCTAGAAGTTTAATAGTGCATTCTACTCCCCATTCCACGCGCTTTAAGATGCCGCCTAGCCCAGTACGCTATCTGAAATAGGAGCGACGTAAATTGAACGAATGTGATAAAATTTTGCTGACATCTTAAATTTACCAGAATATAAAATGATTTAATCAGGTATCTGTTTGCCCTACCCTAGAAGTTTAATAGTGTATTTTACTCGCCATTTCATGCGCCTTCAGATGCCGCTTAGCCCAATACGCTATCTGAAATAGGAGCGACGTAAATTGAACAAATGTGATAGAATTTCGCTGAATTCTTAAATTAACCATAATATGAAATGATCTAATCGGGTCTCTGTTTGCCCTGCCCTAGAAGTTTAATAGTGCATTTCACTCGTCATTTCATGCGCTTCGAGATGCCGCTAAGCACAATAAGCTATCTGGAATAGCAGCGACGTAAATTGAACAAATGTGATAGAATTACGCCGTATTCTTATATTTACCGTAATATAAAATGATCTAATCGGGTCTCTGTTTGCCTTATCCTAGAAGTTTAATAGGGCATTTTACTCGCCATTTCATGCGCTTTGAAATGCCGCCTAGCCCAGTACGCTATCTAAATTAGGAGCGACGTAAGTTGAACAAATGTGATAGAATTTCGCTGAATTCTTTTATTAACCATAATGTAAAATGATCTAATCGGATCTCTGTTCGCCCTAGCCTAGAACTTTAATAGTGCATTTTATTCGCCATTTCATACGCTTTGAGATGCCGCTTAGCCCAATACGCTATCTGAAATAGGAGCGACGTAAATTGAACAAATGTGATAGAATTTCTCTGAATTCTTTTATTAACCATAATGTAAAATGATCTGACCGGGTCTCTGTTCGCCCTAGCCTAGAAGTTGAGCAGTGCATTTTACTCGCCATTCCACGCGCTTTAAGATGGCGCCTAGCCCAGTACGCTATCTGAAATAGGAGCGACGTAAGTTGAACAAATGTGATAGAATTTTGCTGAATTCTTAAATTAACCATAATATAAAATGATCTAATCGGGTCTCTGTTTGCCCTACCCTAGAAGTTTAATAGAGCATTTCACTCGTCATTTCATGCGCTTTGACATGCCGCTTAGCCCAATAAGCTATCTGAAATAGGAGCGACGTAAATTGAACAAATGTGATAGAATTTCCATGAAATCTTATATTAAACATAATATAAAATGAGCTAATCGGGTCTCTGATTGCCATATCATAAAAGTTGAGCTGTGCATTTTACTCGCCATGCCACGCGCTTTAAGATGGCGCCTAGCCCAGTACGCTATCTGAAATAGGAGCGACGTAAATTGAACAAATGTGATAGAATTTTGCTGAATTCTTAAATTAACCATAATATGAGATGATGTAATCGGGTCTCTGCTTGCCCTACCCTAGAAGTTTAATAGTGCATTTTACTCGCCATTTCATGCGCTTTGAGATGCCGCTTAGCCCAATACGCTATCTGAAATAGGAGCGACGTAAATTGAACAAATGTGATAGAATTTTGCTGAATTCTTAAATTAACCATAATATAAAATGATCTAATCGGGTGTCTGTTTGCCCTACCCTAGAAGCTTAATATTGCATTTTACTCGCCATTTCATGCGCTTTGAGCTGCCGCTTAGCCCAATACGCTATCTGAAATAGGAGCGACGTAAGTTGAAAAAATGTGATAGAATTTCGCTGAATTCTTTTATTATCCATAATGTAAAATGATCTAATCGGGTGTCTGTTTGCCCTACCCTAGAAGCTTAATATTGCATTTTACTCGCCATTCCACGCGCTTTAAGATGCCGCCTAGCCCAGTACGCTATCTGAAATAGGAGCGACGTAAATTGAACAAGTGTGATAGAATTTTGCTGAATTCTTAAATTAACCATAATATAAAATGATCTAATCGGGTCTTTGATCGCCCTACCATAGAAGTCTAATAGTGCATTTCACTCGCCGTTCCACGCGCTGTAAGATGCCGCCGAGCCCAATACGCTATCTGAAATAGGAGCGACGTAAATTGAAAAAATGTGATAGAATTCCGCTGAATTATTTTATTAACCAGAATGTAAAATGATCTAATCTGGTCTCTGTTCGCCCTAGCCTAGAAGAATAACAGTGGATTTTACTCGGCATTCCACGCGCTTTAAGATGCCGCCTAGCCCAGTACGCTATCTGAAATAGGAGCGACGTAAGTTGAACAAATGTGATAGAATTTCTCTGAATTCTTTTATTAACCATAATGTAAAATGATCCGCTCGGGTCTCTGTTCGCCCTAGCCTAGAAGTTGAGCTGTGCATTTTACTCGCCATTCCACGCGCTTTAAGATGGCGCCTAGCCCAGTACGCTATCTGAAATAGGAGCGACGTAAGTTGAACAAATGTGATAGAATTTTGCTGAATTCTTAAATTAACCATAATATAAAATGATCTAATCGGGTCTCTGTTTGCCCTACCCTAGAAGTTTAATAGTGCATTTCACTCGTCACTTCATGCGCTTTGAGATGCCGCTAAGCCCAATAAGCTATCTGAAATAGGAGCGACGTAAATTGAACAAATGTGATAGAATTTCGCTGAAATCTTATATTAAACAAAATATAAAATGATGTAATCGGGTCTCTGATTACTGTATCGTAGAAGTTTAGTATTGCATTTTACTCGCCCTTCCACGCGCTTTAAGATGCCGCCTAGCCCAGTACGCTATCTGAAATAGGAGCGACGTAAGATGAACAAATGTGATAGAATTACGCTGAATTCTTATATTAACCGTAATATAAAATGATCTAATCGGGTCTCTGTTTGCCTTATCCTAGAAGTTTAATAGTGCATTTACTCGCCATTTCATGCACTTTGAAATGCCGCTTAGCCCAATACGCTATCTGAAATAGGAGCGACGTAAATTGAACAAATGTGATAGAATTTCCGTGAAATCTTATATTAACCTTAATGTAAAATGATCTAATCGGGTCTCTGTTCGCCCTACCATAGAAGTCTAATAGTGCATTTCACTCGCCATTTCATACACTTTGAGATGCCGCTTAGCCCAATACGCTATCTGAAATAGGAGCGACGTAAATTGTACAAGTGTGATAGAATTTTGCTGAATTCTTAAATTAACCATAATATGAAATGATCTAATCGTGTCTCTGTTCGCCCTACCACAGAAGTCTAATAGTCCATTTCACTCGCCATTTCATGCGCCTTCAGATGCCGCTTAGCCCAATACGCTATCTGAAATAGGGGCGACGTAAATTGAACAAATGTGATAGAATTTCGCTGAATTCTTAAATTAACCATAATATAAAATGATCTAATCGGGTCTCTGTTTGCCCTACCCTAGAAGTTTAATAGTGCATTTCACTCGTCATTTCATGCGCTTTGTGATGCCGCTAAGCACAATAAGCTATCTGGAATAGCAGCGACGTAAATTGAACAAATGTGATAGAATTACGCCGCATTCTTATATTTACCGTGATATAAAATGATCTAATCGGGTCTCTGTTTGCCTTATCCTAGAAGTTTAATAGGGCATTTTACTCGCCATTTCATGCGCTTTGAAATGCCGCTTAGCCCAATACGCTATCTGAAATAGGAGCGACGTAAATTGAACAAATGTGATAGAATTTTGCTGAATTCTTAAATTAACCATAATATAAAATGATCTAATCGGGTGTCTGTTTGCCCTACCCTCGAAGCTTAATATTGCATTTTACTCGCCATTTCATGAGGTTTGAGCTGCCGCTTAGCCCAATACGCTATCTGAAATAGGAGCGACGTAAGTTGAAAAAATGTGATAGAATTTCGCTGAATTCTTTTATTAACCATAATGTAAAATGATCTGATCGGGTCTCTGTTCGCCCAAGCCTAAAAGTTTAAGAGTGCATTTCATTCGCCATTTCATGCGCTTTGAGATGCCGCTTAGCCGAATACGCTATCTGAATTAGGAGCGACGTAAATTGAACAAATGTGATAGAAATTCCCTGAAATCTGATATTATACAAAACATAAAATGATCTAATCGGGTCTCTGATTGCCCTATCATAGAAGTTTAGTAGTGCATTTTACTCGCCATTCCATGCGCTTTAAGATGCCGCCTAGCCCAGTACGCTATCTGAAATAGGAGCGACGTAAATTGAACAAGTGTGATAGAATTTTGCTGAATTCTTAAATTAACCATAATATAAAATGATCTGATCGGGTCTCTGTTCGACCAAGCCTAAAAGTTTAAGAGTGCATTTCATTCGCCATTCCACGCGCTTTAAGATGCCGCCGATCCCAATACGCTATCTGAAATAGGAGCGACGTAAATTGAACAAATGTGATAGAATTTTGCTGAATTCTTAAATTAACGGTAATATAAAATGATCTAATCGGGTCTCTGTTTGCCCTAGCCTAGAAGTTTAAGAGTGCATTTTATACGCCATTTCATGCGCTTTGAGATGCCGCTTAGCCGAATACGCTATCTGAATAAGGAGCGACGTAAATTGAACAAGTGTGATAGAATTTCACTGAATTCTTAAATTAACCATAATATAAAATGATCTAATCGGGTCTCTGTTTGCCCTACCCTAGAAGCTTAATATTGCATTTTACTCGCTATTTCATGCGCTTTGAGCTGCCGCTTAGCCCAATACGCTATCTGAAATAGGAGCGACGTAAGTTGAAAAAATGTGATAGAATTTCGCTGAATTCTTTTATTAACCATAATGTAAAATGATCTAATCGGGTGTCTGTTTGCCCTACCCTAGAAGCTTAATATTGCATTTTACTCGCCATTCCACGCGCTTTAAGATGCCGCCTAGCCCAGTACGCTATCTGAAATAGGAGCGACGTAAATTGAACAAGTGTGATAGAATTTTGCTGAATTCTTAAATTAACCATAATATAAAATGATCTAATCGGGTCTCTGATCGCCCTACCATAGAAGTCTAATAGTGCATTTCACTCGCCGTTCCACGCGCTTTAAGATGCCGCCGAGCCCAATACGCTATCTGAAATAGGAGCGACGTAAATTGAAAAAATGTGATAGAATTCCGCTGAATTATTTTATTAACCAGAATGTAAAATGATCTAATCTGGTCTCTGTTCGCCCTAGCCTAGAAGTTTAATAGTGGATTTTACTCGGCATTCCACGCGCTTTAAGATGCCGCCTAGCCCAGTACGCAATCTGAAATGGGTGCGACCTAAATTGAACGAATGTGATAGAATTTTGCTGAATTCTTAAATTAACCATAATATAAAATGATCTAATCTGGTCTCTGCTTGCGCTACCCTAGAAGTTAAATAGTGCATTTTAGTCGCCATTTCTTCCGCTTTGAGATGCCGCATCGCCCAATACGCTATCTGAAATAGGAGCAACGAAAGTTGAACAAATGTGATAGAATTTCGCTGAATTATTTTATTAACCAGAATGTAAAATGATCTAATCGGGTCTCTGTTCGCCCTAGCCTAGAAGTTTAATAGTGCATTTTATTCGCCATTTCATGCGCTTTGTGTTGCCGCGTAGCCCAATACGCTACCTGAAATAGGAGCGACGTAAATTGAACAAATGTGATAGAATTTCCCTGAATTCTTATATTAACCTTAATGTAAAATGATCTAATCGGGTCTCTGTTCGCCCTACCCTAGAAGTTTAATGGTGCATTTCACTCGTCATTTCATGCGCTTTGAGATGCCGCTTAGCCCAATACGCTATCTGAAATAGGAGCGACGTAAATTGAACAAATGTGATAGAATTTCCCTGAAATCTTATATTAAACATAATATAAAATGATCTAATCGGGTCTCTGATTGCCCTATCATAGAAGTTTAGTAGTGCATTCTACTCGCCATTCCACGCGCTTTAAGATGCCGCCTATCCCAGTACGCTATCTGAAATAGGAGCGACGTAAATTGAACAAATGTGATAGAATTTTGCTGAATTCTTAAATTAACCATAATATAAAATGATCTAAGCGTGTCTCTGTTTGCCTTATCCTAGAAGTTTAATAGGGCATTTTACTCGCCATTTCATGCGCCTTGAGATGCCGCTAAGCACAATAAGCTATCTGGAATAGCAGCGACGTAAATTGAACAAATGTGATAGAATTACGCCGAATTCTTATATTAACCGTAATATAAAATGATCTAATCGGGTCTCTGTTTGCCTTATCCTAGAAGTTTAATAGTGCATTCTACTCGCCATTCCACGCGCTTTAAGATGCCGCCTAGCGCAGTACGCTATCTGAAATAGGAGCGACGTAAGTTGAACAAATGTAATAGAATTACGCTGAATTCTTATATTAACCGTAATATAAAATGATCTAATCGGGTCTCTGATTGCAATATCATAGAAGTTTAACAGTGCATTTCACTCGTCATTTCATGCGCTTTGACATGCCGCTTAGCCCAATAAGCTATCTGAAATAGGAGCGACGTAAATTGAACAAATGTGATAGAATTTCCATGAAATCTTATATTAAACAAAATATAAAATGAGCTAATCGGGTCTCTGATTGCCCTATCATAAAAGTTGAGATGTGCATTTTACTCGCCATTCCACGCGCTTTAAGATGCCGCCTAGCCCAGCACGCTATCTGAAATAGGAGCGACGTAAGTTGAACAAATGTGATAGAATTACGCTGAATTCTTACATTAACCATAATGTAAAATGATCTAATCGGGTCTCTGTTTGCACTACCCTAGAAGTTTAATAGTGCATTTCACTCGTCACTTCATGCGCTTTGAGATGCCGCTAAGCACAATAAGTTATCTGTAATAGGAGCGACGTAAATTGAACAAATGTGATAGAATTTCGCTGAATTCTTATATTAACCAAAATATAAAATGATCTAATCGGGTCTCTGATTGCCCTATCATAGAAGTTTAGTAGTGCATATTACACGCCATTCCACGCGCTTTAAGATGCCGCCTAGCCCAGTACGCTATCTGAAATAGGAGCGCCGTAAATTGAACAAATGTGATAAAATTTTGCTGACATCTTAAATTAACCATAATATAAAATGATCTCATCGGGTCTCTGTTCGCCCTAGCCTAGAAGTTTAGTAGTGCATTTTATTCGTCACTTCATGCGCTTTGAGATGCCGCCTAGCACAGTACGCTATCTGAAATAGAAGCGACGTAAGTTGAACAAATGTGATAGAATTTTGCTGAATTCTTAAATTAACCATAATATAAAATGATCTAATCTGGTCTCTGTTCGCCCTAGCCTAGAAGTTTAATAGTGCATTCTACTCCCCATTCCACGCGCTTTAAGATGCCGCCTAGCCCAGTACGCTATCTGAAATAGGAGCGACGTAAATTGAACGAATGTGATAAAATTTTGCTGACATCTTAAATTTACCATAATATAAAATGATTTAATCGGGTATCTGTTTGCCCTACCCTAGAAGTTTAATAGTGTATTTTACTCGCCATTTCATGCGCCTTCAGATGCCGCTTAGCCCAATACGCTATCTGAAATAGGAGCGACGTAAATTGAACAAATGTGATAGAATTTCGCTGAATTCTTAAATTAACCATAATATGAAATGATCTAATCGGGTCTCTGTTTGCCCTGCCCTAGAAGTTTAATAGTGCATTTCACTCGTCATTTCATGCGCTTCGAGATGCCGCTAAGCACAATAAGCCTTCTGGAATAGCAGCGACGTAAATTGAACAAATGTGATAGAATTACGCCGTATTCTTATATTTACCGTAATATAAAATGATCTAATCGGGTCTCTGTTTGCCTTATCCTAGAAGTTTAATAGGGCATTTTACTCGCCATTTCATGCGCTTTGAAATGCCGCCTAACCCAGTACGCTATCTAAATTAGGAGCGACGTAAGTTGAACAAATGTGATAGAATTTCGCTGAATTCTTTTATTAACCATAATGTAAAATGATCTAATCGGATCTCTGTTCGCCCTAGCCTAGAACTTTAATAGTGCATTTTATTCGCCATTTCATACGCTTTGAGATGCCGCTTAGCCCAATACGCTATCTGAAATAGGAGCGACGTAAATTGAACAAATGTGATAGAATTTCGCTGAATTCTTACATTAACCATAATGTAAAATGATATAATCGGGTCTCTGTTTGCCCTACCCTAGAAGTTTAATAGTGCATTTCACTCGTCATTTCATGCGCTTTGACATGCCGCTTAGCCCAATAAGCTATCTGAAATAGGAGCGACGTAAATTGAACATATGTGATAGAATTTCCATGAAATCTTATATTAAACATAATATAAAATGAGCTAATCGGGTCTCTGATTGCCATATCATAAAAGTTGAGCTGTGCATTTTACTCGCCATTCCACGCGCTTTAAGATGGCGCCTAGCCCAGTACGCTATCTGAAATAGGAGCGACGTAAGTTGAACAAATGTGATAGAATTTCGCTGAATTCTTTTATTAACCATAATGTAAAATGATCTAATCGGGTCTCTGTTCGCCCTAGCCTAGAAGTTTAATAGTGCATTTTATTCGCCATTTCATGCGCTTTGAGATGCCGCTTAGCTCAATACGCTATCTGAAATAGGAGCGACGTAAATTGAACAAATGTGATAGAATTTCCCTGAAATCTTATATTAAATAAAATATAAAATGATGTAATCGGGTCTCTGATTACTGTATCATAGAAGTTTAGTATTGCATTTTACTCGCCCTTCCACCCGCTTTAAGATGCCGCCTAGCCCAGTACGCTATCTGAAATAGGAGCGACGTAAGATGATCAAATGTGATAGAATTACGCTGAATTCTTATATTAACCGTAATATAAAATGATCTAATCGGGTCTCTGTTTGCCTTATCCTAGAAGTTTAATAGTGCATTTTACTCGCCATTTCATGCACTTTGAAATGCCGCTAGCCCAATACGCTATCTGAAATAGGAGCGACGTAAATTGAACAAATGTGATAGAATTTCCGTGAAATCTTATATTAACCTTAATGTAAAATGATCTAATCGGGTCTCTGTTCGCCCTACCATAGAAGTCTAATAGTGCATTTCACTCGCCATTTCATGCACTTTGAGATGCCGCTTAGCCCAATACGCTATCTGAAATAGGAGCGACGTAATTTGAACAAATGTGATAGAATTACGCTGAATTCTTACATTAACCATAATGTAAAATGATCTAATCGGGTCTCTGTTTGCACTACCCTAGAAGTTTAATAGTGCATTTCACTCGTCACTTCATGCGCTTTGAGATGCCGCTAAGCACAATAAGTTATCTGTAATAGTAGCGACGTAAATTGAACAAATGTGATAGAATTTCGCTGAATTCTTATATTAACCAAAATATAAAATGATCTAATCGGGTCTCTGATTGCCCTATCATAGAAGTTTAGTTGTGCATACTACACGCCATTCCACGCGCTTTAAGATGCCGCCTAGCCCAGTACGCTACCTGAAATAGGAGCGACGTAAATTGAACAAATGTGATAAAATTTTGCTGACATTTTAAATTAACCATAATATAAAATGATCTCATCGGGTCTCTGTTTGCCCTACCCTAGAAGTTTAATAGTGCATTTTACTCGCCATTTCACGCGCCTTCAGATGCCGCTTAGCCCAATAAGCTATCTGAAATAGGAGCGACGTAAATTGAACAAATGTGATAGAATTTCCCTGAAATCTTATATTAAACAAAATATAAAATGATCTAATCGGGTCTCTGATTGCAATATCATAGAAGTTTAACAGTGCATTTGACTGGTCATTTCATGCGCTTTGACATGCCGCTTAGCCCAATAAGCTATCTGAAATAGGAGCGACGTAAATTGAACAAATGTGATAGAATTTCCATGAAATCTTATATTGAACAAAATATAAAATGAGCTAATCGGGTCTCTGATTGCCCTATCATGAAAGTTGAGCTGTGCATTTTACTCGCCATTCCACGCGCTTTAAGATGGCGCCTAGCCCAGTACGCTATCTGAAATAGGAGCGACGTAAGTTGAACAAATGTGATAGAATTTCTCTGAATTCTTTTATTAACCATAATGTAAAATGATCCGATCGGGTCTCTGTTCGCCCTAGCCTAGAAGTTGAGCTGTGCATTTTACTCGCCATTCCACGCGCTTTAAGATGGCGCCTAGCCCAGTACGCTATCTGAAATAGGAGCGACGTAAGTTGAACAAATGTGATAGAATTTTGCTGAATTATTAAATTAACCATAATATAAAATGATCTAATCGGGTCTCTGTTTGCCCTACCCTAGAAGTTTAATAGTGCATTTCACTCGGCACTTCATGCGCTTTGAGATGCCGCTAAGCCCAATAAGCTATCTGAAATAGGAGCGACGTAAATTGAACAAATGTGATAGAATTTCGCTGAATTCTTACATTAACCATAATGTAAAATGATATAATCGGGTCTCTGTTTGCCCTACCCTAGAAGTTTAATAGTGCATTTCACTCGTCATTTCATGCGCTTTGACATGCCGCTTAGCCCAATAAGCTATCTGAAATAGGAGCGACGTAAATTGAACAAATGTGATAGAATTTCCATGAAATCTTATATTAAACATAATATAAAATGAGCTAATCGGGTCTCTGATTGCCATATCATAAAAGTTGAGCTGTGCATTTTACTCGCCATTCCACGCGCTTTAAGATGGCGCCTAGCCCAGTACGCTATCTGAAATAGGAGCGACGTAAGTTGAACAAATGTGATAGAATTTCGCTGAATTCTTTTATTAACCATAATGTAAAATGATCTAATCGGGTCTCTGTTCGCCCTAGCCTAGAAGTTTAATAGTGCATTTTATTCGCCATTTCATGCGCTTTGAGATGCCGCTTAGCTCAATACGCTATCTGAAATAGGAGCGACGTAAATTGAACAAATGTGATAGAATTTCCCTGAAATCTTATATTAAACAAAATATAAAATGATGTAATCGGGTCTCTGATTACTGTATCATAGAAGTTTAGTATTGCATTTTACTCGCCCTTCCACCCGCTTTAAGATGCCGCCTAACCCAGTACGCTATCTGAAATAGGAGCGACGTAAGATGATCAAATGTGATAGAATTACGCTGAATTCTTATATTAACCGTAATATAAAATGATCTAATCGGGTCTCTGTTTGCCTTATCCTAGAAGTTTAATAGTGCATTTTACTCGCCATTTCATGCACTTTGAAATGCCGCTAGCCCAATACGCTATCTGAAATAGGAGCGACGTAAATTGAACAAATGTGATAGAATTTCCGTGAAATCTTATATTAACCTTAATGTAAAATGATCTAATCGGGTCTCTGTTCGCCCTACCATAGAAGTCTAATAGTGCATTTCACTCGCCATTTCATGCACTTTGAGATGCCGCTTAGCCCAATACGCTATCTGAAATAGGAGCGACGTAATTTGAACAAATGTGATAGAATTACGCTGAATTCTTACATTAACCATAATGTAAAATGATCTAATCGGGTCTCTGTTTGCACTACCCTAGAAGTTTAATAGTGCATTTCACTCGTCACTTCATGCGCTTTGAGATGCCGCTAAGCACAATAAGTTATCTGTAATAGGAGCGACGTAAATTGAACAAATGTGATAGAATTTCGCTGAATTCTTATATTAACCAAAATATAAAATGATCTAATCGGGTCTCTGATTGCCCTATCTTAGAAGTTTAGTTGTGCATACTACACGCCATTCCACGCGCTTTAAGATGCCGCCTAGCCCAGTACGCTATCTGAAATAGGAGCGACGTAAATTGAACAAATGTGATAAAATTTTGCTGACATTTTAAATTAACCATAATATAAAATGATCTCATCGGGTCTCTGTTCGCCCTAGCCTAGAAGTTGAGCTGTGCATTTTACTCGCCATTCTACGCGCTTTAAGATGGCGCCTAGCCCAGTACGCTATCTGAAATAGGAGCGACGTAAGTTGAACAAATGTGATAGAATTTTGCTGAATTCTTAAATTAACCATAATATAAAATGATCTAATCGGGTCTCTGTTTGCCCTACCCTAGAAGTTTAATAGTCCATTTCACTCGCCATTTCATGCGCCTTCAGATGCCGCTTAGCCCAATACGCTATCTGAAATAGGGGCGACGTAAATTGAACAAATGTGATAGAATTTCGCTGAATTCTTAAATTAACCATAATATAAAATGATGTAATCGGGTCTCTGTTTGCCCTACCCTAGAAGTTTAATAGTGCATTTCACTCGTCATTTCATGCGCTTTGTGATGCCGCTAATCACAATAAGCTATCTGGAATAGCAGCGACGTAAATTGAACAAATGTGATAGAATTACGCCGCATTCTTATGTTTACCGTGATATAAAATGATCTAATCGGGTCTCTGTTTGCCTTATCCTAGAAGTTTAATAGGGCATTTTACTCGCCATTTCATGCGCTTTGAAATGCCGCTTAGCCCAATACGCTATCTGAAATAGGAGCGACGTAAATTGAACAAATGTGATAGAATTTTGCTGAATTCTTAAATTAACCATAATATAAAATGATCTAATCGGGTGTCTGTTTGCCCTACCCTCGAAGCTTAATATTGCATTTAACTCGCCATTTCATGAGGTTTGAGCTGCCGCTTAGCCCAATACGCTATCTGAAATAGGAGCGACGTAAATTGAACAAATGTGATAGAAATTCCCTGAAATCTGATATTACACAAAATATAAAATGCTCTAATCGGGTCTCTGATTGCCCTATCATAGAAGTTTAGTAGTGCATTTTACTCGCCATTCCATGCGCTTTAAGATGCCGCCTAGCCCAGTACGCTATCTGAAATAGGAGCGACGTAAATTGAACAAGTGTGATAGAATTTTGCTGAATTCTTAAATTAACCATAATATAAAATGATCTGATCGGGTCTCTGTTCGCCCAAGCCTAAAAGTTTAAGAGTGCATTTCATTCGCCATTCCACGCGCTTTAAGATGCCGCCGATCCCAATACGCTATCTGAAATAGGAGCGACGTAAATTGAACAAATGTGATAGAATTTTGCTGAATTCTTAAATTAACGGTAATATAAAATGATCTAATCGGGTCTCTGTTTGCCCTAGCCTAGAAGTTTAAGAGTGCATTTTATACGCCATTTCATGCGCTTTGAGATGCCGCTTAGCCGAATACGCTATCTGAATAAGGAGCGACGTAAATTGAACAAGTGTGATAGAATTTCACTGAATTCTTAAATTAACCATAATATAAAATGATCTAATCGGGTCTCTGTTTGACCTACCCTAGAAGTTTAATAGTGCATTTTACTCGCCATTTCATGTGCTTTGAGATGCCGCATAGCCCAATACGCTATCTGGAATAGGAGCGACGTAAATTGAACAAATGTGATAGGATTTCCCTGAATTCTTATATTAACCTTAATGTAAAATGATCTAATCGGGTCTCTGTTCGCCCTACCATAGAAGTCTAATAGTGCATTTCACTCGCCATTTCATGCGCTTCGAGATGCCGCTTAGCCCAATACGCTATCTGAAATAGGAGCGACGTTAATTGAACAAATGTGATAGAATTTTGCTGAATTCTTAAATTAACCATAATATGAGATGATGTAATCGGGTCTCTGCTTGCCCTACCCTAGAAGTTTAATAGTGCATTTTACTCGCCATTTCATGCGCTTTGAGATGCCGCTTAGCCCAATACGCTATCTGAAATAGGAGCGACGTAAATTGAACAAATGTGATAGAATTTTGCTGAATTCTTAAATTAACCATAATATAAAATGATCTAATCGGGTGTCTGTTTGCCCTACCCTAGAAGCTTAATATTGCATTTTACTCGCCATTTCATGCGCTTTGAGCTGCCGCTTAGCCCAATACGCTATCTGAAATAGGAGCGACGTAAGTTGAAAAAATGTGATAGAATTTCGCTGAATTCTTTTATTAACCATAATGTAAAATGATCAAATCGGGTGTCTGTTTGCCCTACCCTAGAAGTTTAATAGTCCATTTTATTCGCCATTTCATGCGCTTTGAGATGCCGCGTAGCCCAATACGCTATCTGAAATAGGAGCGACAAAAGTTGAACAAATGTGATAGAATTTCACTGAATTATTTTATTAACCAGAATGTAAAATGATCTAATCTGGTCTCTGTTTGCCCTACCATAGAAGTCTTGTAGTGCATTTCACTCGCCATTTCATGCGCTTTGAGATGCCGCTTAGCCCAATACGCTATCTGAAATAGGAGCGACATAAATTGAACGAATGTGATAGGATTTTGTTGAATTCTTAAATTAACCATAATATAAAATGATCTAATCGGGTCTCTGCTTGCCCTACCCTAGAAGTTTAATAGTGCATTTTACTCGTCATTTCATGCGCTTTGAGATGCCGCTTTGCCCAATACGCTACCTGAAATAGGAGCGACGTAAATTGCACGAATGTGATAGAATTTCGCTGAATTCTTAAATTAACTATAATATAAAATGATCTCATCGGGTCACTGATTGCCCTACCCTAGAAGTTAATAGTGCATTTTACTCGCCATTTCATGCGCTTTGAGATGCCGCTTAGCCCAATACGCTATCTGAAATAGGAGCGACGTAAATTGAACAAATGTGATAGAATTTCGCTGAATTCTTAAATTAACTATAATATAAAATGATCTAATCAGGTCACTGATAGCCCTATCATAGAAGTTTAATAGTGCATTTTACTCACCATTCCACGCGCTTTAAGATGCCGGCCAGCCCAGTACGCTATCTGAAATAGGAGCGACGTAATTTGAAGAAATGTGATAGAATTACGCTGCATTCTTATATTAACCGTAATATAAAATGATCTAACCGGGTATCTGTTTGCCCTACCCTAGAAGTTTAATAGTGCATTTTACTCGCCATTTCATGCGCTTTGAGATGCCGCTTAACCCAATACGCTATCTGAAATAGGAGCAACGAAAGTTGAACAAATGTGATAGAATTTCGCTGAATTATTTTATTAACCAGAATGTAAAATGATCTAATCGGGTCTCTGTTCGCCCTAGCCTAGAAGTTTAATGGTGCATTTTATTCGCCATTTCATGCGCTTTGTGATGCCGCGTAGCCCAGTACGCTATCTGAAATAGGAGCGACCTAAATTGAACGAATGTGATAGAATTTTGCTGAATTCTTAAATTAACCATAATATAAAATGATCTAATCGGGTCTCTGCTTGCCCTACCCTAGAAGTTTAACAGTGCATTTTACTCGTCATTTCATGCGCTTTGAGATGCCGCTTTGCCCAATACGCTATCTGAAATAGGAGCGACGTAAATTGAACGAATGTGATAGAATTTCGCTCAATTGTTAAATTAACCATAATATAAAATGATCTAATCGGGTCTCTGTTTGCCCTACCCTAGAACTTTAATAGTGCATTTTACTCGTCATTTCATGCGCTTTCAGTTGCCGCTTAGCCCGATACGCTATCTGAAATAGGAGCGACGTAAATTGAACAAATGTGATAGAATATCGCTGATTTCTTAAATTAACTATAATATAAAATGATCTAATCGGGTCACTGATTGCCCTATCATAGAAGTTTAATAGTGCATTTTACTCGCCATTCCACGCGCTTTAAGATGCCGGCCAGCCCAGTACGCTATCTGAAATAGGAGCGACGTAATTTGAAGAAATATGATAGAATTACGCTGAATTCTTATATTAACCGTAATATAAAATGATCTAATCGGGTCTCCGTTTGCCATACCCTAGAAGTTTAATAGTCCATTTTATTCGCCATTTCATGCGCTTTGAGATGCCGCGTAGCCCAATACGCTATCTGAAATAGGAGCGACGAAAGTTGAACAAATGTGATAGAATTTCACTGAATTATTTTATTAACCAGAATGTAAAATGATCTAATCTGGTCTCTGTTTGCCCTACCATAGAAGTCTTGTAGTGCATTTCACTCGCCATTTCATGCGCTTTGAGATGCCGCTTAGTCCAATACGCTATCTGAAATAGGAGCGACATAAATTGAACGAATGTGATAGGATTTTGCTGAATTCTTAAATTAACCATAATATAAAATGATCTAATCGGGTCTCTGCTTGCCCTACCCTAGAAGTTTAATAGTGCATTTTACTCGCCATTTCATGTGCTTTGAGATGCCGCTTTGCCCAATACGCTATCTGAAATAGGAGCGACGTAAATTGCACGAATGTGATAGAATTTCGCTCGATTCTTAAATTAACCATAATATAAAATGATCTAATCGGGTCTCTGTTTGCCCTACCCTAGAACTTTAATAGTGCATTTTGCTCGTCATTTCATGCGCTTTGAGATGCCGCTTAGCCTAATACGCTATCTGAAATATGAGCGACGTAAATTGAACAAATGTGATAGAATTTCGCTGAATTCTTATATTAACCATAATATAAAATGATCTAATCGGGTATCTGTTTGCCTTATCCTAGAAGTTTAATAGTGAATTATTCTCGCCATTTCATGCGCTTTGAGATGCCGCTTAACCCAAAACGCTATCTGCAATAGGAGCGACGTAAATTGAACAAACGTGATAGAATTTTGCTGAATTCTTAAATTAACCATAGTACAAAATGATCTAATCGGGTCTCTGTTTGCCCTACCCTAGAAGTTTAATAGTGCGTTTTGCTCGCCATTTCATGCGCTTTGAGATGCCGCTTAGCCCAATACGCTATCTGAAATAGGAGCGACGTAAATTGAACAAATGTGATAGAATATCGCTGATTTCTTAAATTAACTATAATATAAAATGATCCAATCGGGTCACTGATTGCCCTATCATAGAAGATTAGTAGTGCATTTTACTCGACATTCCACGCGCTTTGAGATGTCGCCTAGCCCAGTACCCTATCTGAAATAGGAGCGTCGTAACTTGTACAAATGTGATAGAATTTCCGTGAATTCTTATATTAACCTTAATGTAAAATGATCCAATCGGGTCTCTGTTCGCCCTACCATAGAAGTCTAATAGTGCATTTCACTCGCCATTTCATGCGCCTTGAGATGCCGCTTAGCCCAATACGCTATCTGAAATAGGAGCGACGTAAGTTGAACAAATGTGATAGAATTACGCTGAATTCTTTTATTAACCATAATGTAAAATGATCGGCTCGGGTCTCTGTTCGCCCTAGCCTAGAAGTTTAATAGTGCATTTCATTCGCCATTTCATGCGCTTTGAGATGCCGCTTAGCCCAATACGCTATCTGAAATTGGAGCGACGTAAATGGAACAAATGTGATAGAATTTCGCTGAATTCTTAAATTAACCATAATATAAAATGATCTAATCGGGTCTCTGCATGCCCTACCCTAGAAGTTTAATAGTGCATTTCACTCGTCACTTCATGCGCTTTGAGATGCCGCTAAGCCCAATAAGCTATCTGAAATAGGAGCGACGAAAATTGAACAAATGTGATAGAATTTCGCAGAATTCTTATGTTAACCAAAATATAAAATGATCTAATCTGATCTCTGTTCGCCATAGCCTAGAAGTTTAATAGTGCGTTTTGTTCGCCATTTCATGTGCTTTGTGATGTCGCTTAGCCCAATACGCTATCTGAAATAGGAGCGACGTAAATTGAACAAATGTGATAGAATTTCCCTGAAATCTTATATTAAACAAAATATAAAATGATCTAATCGGGTCTCTGATTGCTCTATCATAGAAGTTTAGTAGTGCATTTTACTCGCCCTTCCATGCGCTTTAAGATGCCGCCTAGGTCAGTAGGCTATCTGAAATAGGAGCGACGTAAGATGAACAAACGTGATAGAATTACGCTGAATTCTTATATTAACCGTAATATAAAATGAACTAATCGGGTCTCTGTTTGCCCTACCCTAGAAGTTTAATAGTCCATTTTATTCGCCATTTCATGCGCTTTGAGATGCCGGTTAGCCCAATACGCTACCTGAAATAGGAGCGACGTAAATAGAACAAATGTGATAGGATTTCCCTGAAATCTTATATTAAACAAAATATAAAATGATCTAATCGGGTCTCTGACTGCCCTATCATAGAAGTTTAACAGTGCATTTTACTCGCCATCCCACGCGCTTTAAGATGCCGCCTAGCTCAGTACGCTATCTGAAATAGGAGCGACGTAAATTCAACAAATGTGATAGAATCTTGCTGAATTCTTAAATTAACCATAATATAAAATGATCTAATCGGGTCTCTGTTTGCCGTACCCTAGGAGTTTAATAGTGCATTTTACTCGCCATTTCATGCGCTTTGAGATGCCGCTTAGCCCAATACGCTATCTGAAAAATGATCGACACGAATTGAACAAATGTGATAGAATTTCCCTGAAATCTTGTATTAAACAAAATATAAAATGATCTAATCGCGTCTCTGATTGCCCTATCATACAAGTTTAATAGTGCATTTTACTCGCCACTCCACGCGCATTAGGATGCCGCCTAGCCCAGTACGCTATCCGAAATAGGAGCGACGTAAATTGAACAAATGTGATAGGATTTTGCTGAATTCTTACATTAACCATAATATAAAATGATCTAATCGGGTCTCTGTTTGCCCTACCCTAGAAGTTTAATAGTGCATTTTACTCGCCATTTCATGCGCTTTGAGATGCCGCTTAACCCAATACGCTATCTGAAATAGGAGCAACGAAAGTTGAACAAATGTGATATAATTTCGCTGAATTATTTTATTAACCAGAATGTAAAATGATCTAATCGGGTCTCTGTTCGCCCTAGCCTAGAAGTTTAATAGTGCATTTTATTCGCCATTTCATGCGCTTTGTGATGCCGCGTAGCCCAATACGCTATCTGAAATAGGAGCGACGTAAATTGAACAAATGTGATAGAATTTCCCTGAATTCTTATATTAACCTTAATGTAAAATGATCTAATCGGGTCTCTGTTCGCCCTACCCTAGAAGTTTAATAGTGCATTTCACTCGTCATTTCATGCGCTTTCAGTTGCCGCTTAGCCCAATACGCTATCTGACATAGGAGCGACGTAAATTGAACAAATGTGATAGAATTTCCCTGAAATCTTATATTAAACATAATATAAAATGATCTAATCGGGTCTCTGATTGCCCTATCATAGAAGTTTAGTAGTGCATTCTACTCGCCATTCCACGCGCTTTAAGATGCCGCCTATCCCAGTACGCTATCTGAAATAGGAGCGACGTAAATTGAACAAATGTGATAGAATTTTGCTGAATTCTTAAATTAACCATAATATAAAATGATCTAATCGTGTCTCTGTTTGCCTTATCCTAGAAGTTTAATAGGGCATTTTACTCGCCATTTCATGCGCCTTGAGATGCCGCTAAGCACAATAAGCTATCTGGAATAGCAGCGACGTAAATTGAACAAATGTGATAGAATTACGCCGAATTCTTATATTAACCGTAATATAAAATGATCTAATCGGGTCTCTGTTTGCCTTATCCTAGAAGTTTAATAGTGCATTCTACTCGCCATTCCACGCGCTTTAAGATGCCGCCTAGCCCAGTACGCTATCTGAAATAGGAGCGACGTAAGTTGAACAAATGTGATAGAATTACGCTGAATTCTTATATTAACCGTAATATAAAATGATCTAATCGGGTCTCTGATTGCAATATCATAGAAGTTTAACAGTGCATTTCACTTGTCATTTCATGCGCTTTGACATGCCGCTTAGCCCAATAAGCTATCTGAAATAGGAGCGACGTAAATTGAACAAATGTGATAGAATTTCCATGAAATCTTATATTAAACAAAATATAAAATGAGCTAATCGGGTCTCTGATTGCCCTATCATAAAAGTTGAGCTGTGCATTTTACTCGCCATTCCACGCGCTTTAAGATGCCGCCTAGCCCAGTACGCTATCTGAAATAGGAGCGACGTAAGTTGAACAAATGTGATAGAATTACGCTGAATTCTTACATTAACCATAATGTAAAATGATCTAATCGGGTCTCTGTTTGCACTACCCTAGAAGTTTAATAGTGCATTTCACTCGTCACTTCATGCGCTTTGAGATGCCGCTAAGCACAATAAGTTATCTGTAATAGGAGCGACGTAAATTGAACAAATGTGATAGAATTTCGCTGAATTCTTATATTAACCATAATATCAAATGATATAATCGTGTCTCTGTTTGCCCTACCCTAGAAGTTTAATAGTGCATTTCACTCGTCACTTCATGCGCTTTGAGATGCCGCTAAGCACAATAAGCTATCTGTAATACGAGCGACGTAAATTGAACAAATGTGATACTATTTCCCTGAAATCTTATATTAAACAAAACATAAAATGATCTAATCGGGTCTCTGATTGCCCTATCATAGAAGTTTGGTAGTGCATTTTACTCGCCATTCCACGCGCTTTAAGATGCCGCCTAGCCCAGTACGCTATCTGAAA
Source organism: Macropis europaea (assembly GCA_916610135.2). Taxonomy (NCBI): domain Eukaryota; kingdom Metazoa; phylum Arthropoda; class Insecta; order Hymenoptera; family Melittidae; genus Macropis; species Macropis europaea. Next base: position 196,609 of record CAKAJE020000304.1, read on the forward strand.
TAGGAGCGACGTAAGTTGAACAAATGTGATAGAATTTCGTAGAATTCTTATATTAACCAATATATAAAATGATCTAAAGTGGTCTATGTTCGCCCTAGCCTAGAAGTTTAATAGTGCATTTTGTTCGCCATTTCATGCGCTTTGAGATGCCGCTAAGCCCAATAAGCTGTCTGAAATAGGAGCGACGTAAATTGAACAAATGTGATAGAATTTCGCTGAATTCTTATATTAAACAAAATATGAAATGATCTAATCGGGTCTCTGTTTGCCCTACCCTAGAAGATTAATCGTGCATTTTACACGCCATTTCATGCGCTTTGAGATGCCGCTTATCCCAATACGCTATCTGAAATAGGAGCGACGTAAATTGAACAAATGTGATAGAATTTCGCTGAATTCTTAAATTAACCATAATATCAAATGATCTAATCGGGTCTCTGTTTGCCCTACCCTAGAAGTTTAATAGTGCATTTCACTCGTCATTGCATGCGCTTTGAGACGCCGCTTCGCCCAATAAGCTATTTGAAATAGGAGCGACGTAAATTGAACAAATGTGATAGAATTTCGCTGAATTCTTAAAGTAACCTTAATATAAAATGATCTAATCGGGACTCTGGTTTCCCTACCATAGAAGTTTAATAGTGCATTTTACTCGCCATTCCACGCGCCTTAAGATGCCGTCTAGTACAGTACGCTATCTGAAATAGGAGCGACGTAAATTGAACAAATGTGATAGAATTTCGCTGAATTCTTAAAGTAACCTTAATATAAAATGATCTAATCGGGTCTCTGTTTCCCCTACCCTAGAAGTTTAATAGTGCATTTCACTCGTCATTTCATGCGCTTTGAGATGCCGCTAAGCACAATAAGCTATCTGGAATAGCAGCGACGAAAATTGAACAACTGTGAAAGAATTACGCCGCATTCTTATATTAACCGTAATATAAAATGATCTAATCGGGTCTCTGTTTGCCTTATCCTAGAAGTTTAATAGTGCATTTTACTCGCCATTCCACGCGCTTTAAGATGCCGCCAAGCCCAGTACGCTACCTGAAATAGGAGCGATATAAGTTGAACAAATGTGATAGAATTTCGCTGAATTCTTTTATTAACCATAATGTAAAATGATCTAATCGGATCTCTGTTCGCCCTAGCCTAGAACTTTGATAGTGCATCTTATTCGCCATTTCATACGCTTTGAGATGCCGCTTTGCCCAATACGCTATCTGAAATAGGAGTGACGTAAATTGAACAAATGTGATAGAATTTCACTGAATTCTTATATTAACCAAAATATAAAATGATCTAATCTGGTCTCTGTTCGCCCTACCCTAGAAGTTTAATAGTGCATTCTACTCCCCATTCCACGCGCTTTAAGATGCCGCCTAGCCCAGTACGCTATCTGAAATAGGAGCGACGTAAGTTGAACAAATGTGATAGAATTTCGCTGAATTCTTTTATTAACCATAATGTAAAATGATCTAATCGGGTCTCTGTTCGCCCTAGCCTAGAAGTTTAATAGTGCATTTTATTCGCCATTTCATGCGCTTTGAGATGCCGCTTAGCCCAATACGCTATCTGAAATAGGAGCGACGTAAATTGAACAAATGTGATAGAATTTCCCTGAAATCTTATATTAAACAAAATATAAAATGATGTAATCGGGTCTCTGATTACTGTATCATAGAAGTTTAGTATTGCATTTTACTCGCCCTTCCACCCGCTTTAAGATGCCGCCTAGCCCAGTACGCTATCTGAAATAGGAGCGACGTAAGATGATCAAATGTGATAGAATTACGCTGAATTCTTATATTAACCGTAATATAAAATGATCTAATCGGGTCTCTGTTTGCCTTATCCTAGAAGTTTAATAGTGCATTTTACTCGCCATTTCATGCGCTTTGAGATGCCGCTTAGCCCAATACGCTATCTGAAATAGGAGCGACGTAATTTGAACAAATGTGATAGAATTACGCTGAATTCTTACATTAACCATAATGTAAAATGATCTAATCGGGTCTCTGTTTGCACTACCCTAGAAGTTTAATAGTGCATTTCACTCGTCACTTCATGCGCTTTGAGATGCCGCTAAGCACAATAAGTTATCTGTAATAGGAGCGACGTAAATTGAACAAATGTGATAGAATTTCGCTGAATTCTTATATTAACCAAAATATAAAATGATCTAATCGGGTCTCCGATTGCCCTATCATAGAAGTTTAGTTGTGCATATTACACGCCATTCCACGCGCTTTAAGATGCCGCCTAGCCCAGTACGCTATCTGAAATAGGAGCGACGTAAATTGAACAAATGTGATAAAATTTTGCTGACATTTTAAATTAACCATAATATAAAATGATCTCATCGGGTCTCTGTTTGCCCTACCCTAGAAGTTTAATAGTGCATTTTACTCGCCATTTCATGCGCCTTCAGATGCCGCTTAGCCCAATAAGCTATCTGAAATAGGAGCGACGTAAATTGAACAAATGTGATAGAATTTCCCTGAAATCTTATATTAAACAAAATATAAAATGATCTAATCGGGTCTCTGATTGCAATATCATAGAAGTTTAACAGTGCATTTCACTGGTCATTTCATGCGCTTTGACATGCCGCTTAGCCCAATAAGCTATCTGAAATAGGAGCGACGTAAATTGAACAAATGTGATAGAATTTCCATGAAATCTTATATTAAACAAAATATAAAATGAGCTAATCGGGTCTCTGATTGCCCTCATAAAAGTTGAGCTGTGCATTTTACTCGCCATTCCACGCGCTTTAAGATGGCGCCTAGCCCAGTACGCTATCTGAAATAGGAGCGACGTAAGTTGAACAAATGTGATAGAATTTTGCTGAATTCTTAAATTAACCATAATATAAAATGATCTAATCGGGTGTCTGTTTGCCCTACCCTCGAAGCTTAATATTGCATTTTACTCGCCATTTCATGAGGTTTGAGCTGCCGCTTAGCCCAATACGCTATCTGAAATAGGAGCGACGTAAGTTGAAAAAATGTGATAGAATTTCGCTGAATTCTTTTATTAACCATAATGTAAAATGATCTAATCGGGTGTCTGATTGCCCTATCATAGAAGTTTAGTAGTGCATTTTACTCGCCATTCCATGCGCTTTAAGATGCCGCCTAGCCCAGTACGCTATCTGAAATAGGAGCGACGTAAATTGAACAAGTGTGATAGAATTTTGCTGAATTCTTAAATTAACCATAATATAAAATGATCTGATCGGGTCTCTGTTCGCCCAAGCCTAAAAGTTTAAGAGTGCATTTCATTCGCCATTCCACGCGCTTTAAGATGCCGCCGATCCCAATACGCTATCTGAAATAGGAGCGACGTAAATTGAACAAATGTGATAGAATTTTGCTGAATTCTTAAATTAACGGTAATATAAAATGATCTAATCGGGTCTCTGTTTGCCCTAGCCTAGAAGTTTAAGAGTGCATTTTATACGCCATTTCATGCGCTTTGAGATGCCGCTAAGCCGAATACGCTATCTGAATAAGGAGCGACGTAAATTGAACAAGTGTGATAGAATTTCACTGAATTCTTAAATTAACCATAATATAAAATGATCTAATCGGGTCTCTGTTTGACCTACCCTAGAAGTTTAATAGTGCATTTTACTCGCCATTTCATGTGCTTTGAGATGCCGCATAGCCCAATACGCTATCTGGAATAGGAGCGACGTAAATTGAACAAATGTGATAGGATTTCCCTGAATGCTTATATTAACCTTAATGTAAAATGATCTAATCGGGTCTCTGTTCGCCCTACCATAGAAGTCTAATAGTGCATTTCACTCGCCATTTCATGCGCTTCGAGATGCCGCTTAGCCCAATACGCTATCTGAAATAGGAGCGACGTAAATTGAACAAATGTGATAGAATTTTGCTGAATTCTTAAATTAACCATAATATGAGATGATCTAATCGGGTGTCTGTTTGCCCTACCCTAGAAGCTTAATATTGCATTTTACTCGCCATTTCATGCGCTTTGAGCTGCCGCTTAGCCCAATACGCTACCTGAAATAGGAGCGACGTAAGTTGAAAAAATGTGATAGAATTTCGCTGAATTCTTTTATTATCCATAATGTAAAATGATCTAATCGGGTGTCTGTTTGCCCTACCCTAGAAGCTTAATATTGCATTTTACTCGCCATTCCACGCGCTTTAAGATGCCGCCTAGCCCAGTACGCTATCTGAAATAGGAGCGACGTAAATTGAACAAGTGTGATAGAATTTTGCTGAATTCTTAAATTAACCATAATATAAAATGATCTAATCGGGTCTCTGATCGCCCTACCATAGAAGTCTAATAGTGCATTTCACTCGCCGTTCCACGCGCTTTAAGATGCCGCTGAGCCCAATACGCTATCTGAAATAGGAGCGACGTAAATTGAAAAAATGTGATAGAATTCCGCTGAATTATTTTATTAACCAGAATGTAAAATGATCTAATCTGTTCTCTGTTCGCCCTAGCCTAGAAGTTTAACAGTGGATTTTACTCGGCATTCCACGCGCTTTAAGATGCCGCCTAGCCCAGTACGCAATCTGAAATGGGAGCGACCTAAATTGAACGAATGTGATAGAATTTTGCTGAATTCTTAAATTAACCATAATATAAAATGATCTAATCTGGTCTCTGCTTGCGCTACCCTAGAAGTTAAATAGTGCATTTTAGTCGCCATTTCTTGCGCTTTGAGATGCCGCATCGGCCAATACGCTATCTGAAATAGGAGCGACGAAAGTTAAACAAATGTGATAGAATTTCCCTGAAATCTTATATTAAACAAAATATAAAATGATCTAATCGGGTCTCTGATTGCAATATCATAGAAGTTTAACAGTGCATTTCACTCGTCATTTCATGCGCTTTGACATGCCGCTTAGCCCAATAAGCTATCTGAAATAGGAGCGACGTAAATTGAACAAATGTGATAGAATTTCCCTGAAATCTTATATTAAACAAAATATAAAATGATCTAATCGGGTCTCTGATTGCTCTATCATAGAAGTTTAGTAGTGCATTTTACTCGCCCTTCCATGCGCTTTAAGATGCCGCCTAGGTCAGTAGGCTATCTGAAATAGGAGCGACGTAAGATGAACAAACGTGATAGAATTACGCTGAATTCTTATATTAACCGTAATATAAAATGAACTAATCGGGTCTCTGTTTGCCCTACCCTAGAAGTTTAATAGTCCATTTTATTCGCCATTTCATGCGCTTTGAGATGCCGGTTAGCCCAATACGCTACCTGAAATAGGAGCGACGTAAATAGAACAAATGTGATAGGATTTCCCTGAAATCTTATATTAAACAAAATATAAAATGATCTAATCGGGTCTCTGACTGCCCTATCATAGAAGTTTAACAGTGCATTTTACTCGCCATTCCACGCGCTTTAAGATGCCGCCTAGCTCAGTACGCTATCTGAAATAGGAGCGACGTAAATTCAACAAATGTGATAGAATCTTGCTGAATTCTTAAATTAACCATAATATAAAATGATCTAATCGGGTCTCTGTTTGCCGTACCCTAGGAGTTTAATAGTGCATTTTACTCGCCATTTCATGCGCTTTGAGATGCCGCTTAGCCCAATACGCTATCTGAAAAATGAGCGACACGAATTGAACAAATGTGATAGAATTTCCCTGAAATCTTGTATTAAACAAAATATAAAATGATCTAATCGCGTCTCTGATTGCCCTATCATACAAGTTTAATAGTGCATTTTACTCGCCACTCCACGCGCATTAGGATGCCGCCTAGCCCAGTACGCTATCCGAAATAGGAGCGACGTAAATTGAACAAATGTGATAGGATTTTGCTGAATTCTTACATTAACCATAATATAAAATGATCTAATCGGGTCTCTGTTTGCCCTACCCTAGAAGTTTAATAGTGCATTTTACTCGCCATTTCATGCGCTTTGAGATGCCGCTTAACCCAATACGCTATCTGAAATAGGAGCAACGAAAGTTGAACAAATGTGATAGAATTTCGCTGAATTATTTTATTAACCAGAATGTAAAATGATCTAATCGGGTCTCTGTTCGCCCTAGCCTAGAAGTTTAATAGTGCATTTTATTCGCCATTTCATGCGCTTTGTGATGCCGCGTAGCCCAATACGCTATCTGAAATAGGAGCGACGTAAATTGAACAAATGTGATAGAATTTCCCTGAATTCTTATATTAACCTTAATGTAAAATGATCTAATCGGGTCTCTGTTCGCCCTACCCTAGAAGTTTAATAGTGCATTTCACTCGTCATTTCATGCGCTTTCAGTTGCCGCTTAGCCCAATACGCTATCTGACATAGGAGCGACGTAAATTGAACAAATGTGATAGAATTTCCCTGAAATCTTATATTAAACATAATATAAAATGATCTAATCGGGTCTCTGATTGCCCTATCATAGAAGTTTAGTAGTGCATTCTACTCGCCATTCCACGCGCTTTATGATGCCGCCTATCCCAGTACGCTATCTGAAATAGGAGCGACGTAAATTGAACAAATGTGATAGAATTTTGCTGAATTCTTAAATTAACCATAATATAAAATGATCTAATCGTGTCTCTGTTTGCCTTATCCTAGAAGTTTAATAGGGCATTTTACTCGCCATTTCATGCGCCTTGAGATGCCGCTAAGCACAATAAGCTATCTGGAATAGCAGCGACGTAAATTGAACAAATGTGATAGAATTACGCCGAATTCTTATATTAACCGTAATATAAAATGATCTAATCGGGTCTCTGTTTGCCTTATCCTAGAAGTTTAATAGTGCATTCTACTCGCCATTCCACGCGCTTTAAGATGCCGCCTAGCCCAGTACGCTATCTGAAATAGGAGCGACGTAAGTTGAACAAATGTGATAGAATTACGCTGAATTCTTATATTAACCGTAATATAAAATGATCTAATCGGGTCTCTGATTGCAATATCATAGAAGTTTAACAGTGCATTTCACTCGTCATTTCATGCGCTTTGACATGCCGCTTAGCCCAATAAGCTATCTGAAATAGGAGCGACGTAAATTGAACAAATGTGATAGAATTTCCATGAAATCTTATATTAAACAAAATATAAAATGAGCTAATCGGGTCTCTGATTGCCCTATCATAAAAGTTGAGCTGTGCATTTTACTCGCCATTCCACGCGCTTTAAGATGCCGCCTAGCCCAGTACGCTATCTGAAATAGGAGCGACGTAAGTTGAACAAATGTGATAGAATTACGCTGAATTCTTACATTAACCATAATGTAAAATGATCTAATCGGGTCTCTGTTTGCACTACCCTAGAAGTTTAATAGTGCATTTCACTCGTCACTTCATGCGCTTTGAGATGCCGCTAAGCACAATAAGTTATCTGTAATAGGAGCGACGTAAATTGAACAAATGTGATAGAATTTCGCTGAATTCTTATATTAACCATAATATCAAATGATATAATCGTGTCTCTGTTTGCCCTACCCTAGAAGTTTAATAGTGCATTTCACTCGTCACTTCATGCGCTTTGAGATGCCGCTAAGCACAATAAGCTATCTGTAATACGAGCGACGTAAATTGAACAAATGTGATACTATTTCCCTGAAATCTTATATTAAACAAAACATAAAATGATCTAATCGGGTCTCTGATTGCCCTATCATAGAAGTTTGGTAGTGCATTTTACTCGCCATTCCACGCGCTTTAAGATGCCGCCTAGCCCAGTACGCTATCTGAAATAGGAGCGACGTAAGTTGAACAAATGTGATAGA